>JAGFNQ010009926.1:0-24583 GCA_024364735.1 Boesenbergia rotunda | reverse complement strand
AAGCTTCCGACGATCTATATATGGACTAAGCAAGCTCCAGGAGCTGGAACATCCGTTTTGATGAGACAATCAAAGAGTTTGATTTCTCACAAAATCCTGACGAACCTTGTGTGTACAAGAAGGTTAGTGGGAGTGCAGTCGTATTCCTAGTATTATATGTCGATGACATATTACTTATAGGAAACGATATATCAGTCTTACAGTCGGTTAAAATTTGGTTGTCCAAAACTTTCTCCATGAAAGACCTGGGAGAAGCAACCTATATCCTTGGGATTAGAATCTATAGAGATAGATCAAAACGGTTGCTTGGTCTTTCGCAGTCTACATATATAGACCGAGTGCTAAAAAGGTTTAGCATGTCGGAATCCAAGAAAGGTTACCTTCCCATCAGGCATGGGATCAACCTTTCAAAGTCTATGTGTCCGCGCACAGAAGACGAGAGGATTTGCATGAATAAGATTCCTTATGCATCCGTGATAGGATCTATCATGTATGCTATGTTATGTACTAGGCCCGATGTATCGTATGCTCTGAGCGTCACAAGCAGATACCAGTCTGATCCAGGAATGGATCATTGGGCGGCTGTCAAGATAATCCTTAAGTACTTAAGAAGAACTAAGGATGTGTTCATAATATATGGAAAAGGAGATATGATAATACGTGGGTATACAGATGCCAGTTTCCAGACAGATAAGGATGACTCCAAATCTCAGTCCGGATACGTATTTATTTTAAATGGAGGCGCAATAAGTTGGAAGAGTTCCAAACAAGACACTGTAGCGGATTCTACCACAGAAGCGGAATATATTGCGGCTTTGGAAGCAGCAAAAGAAGCAGTCTGGATCAAGAAGTTTGTCTCAGAACTTGGTGTGGTTCCAACCATTGATGAAGCAATACCGGTTTACTGCGACAACAATGGAGCTATTGCACAAGCAAAGGAACCAAGGTCTCATCAGCGATCCAAACATGTGCTTCGCCGCTATCATCTGATCAGAGAGATTATAAGTAGGAATGATATACAAATTGAGAAAATTCCCACTGAAAGGAAATTAGCGGATCCTTTAACTAAGGCCTTGCCTCAAAGCAAGTTTGAGGGTCATGTTAGAGCCTGTGGTATTGGATACCGTAGCGATTGGCATTAGGCCAAGTGGGAGTTTATTAGTAATATGAGAGAAGTGTCCTAAGGCAATCACCTTATGATTGTAATCATTTACTTTAATAAATGAATATTCACTATTTGAGTATACATGTTCGTGTATTTGATTGAAATCTTAAACTCATTTACTGAATGACCGCAATACAATTCACAGCATGAGAGAATTTGTGATGGATTCACAACTAGTGATTATATCTACATGTGCAATTGTGAAGTATTGAAATTGTCCCTAGTCGATGAATTGATAAATACGGACACTATCAATTCTGTTGAGACTAGCATGGGTTATTCTCTAATCAGCTGATTCTCACTGGCTGGTGACATTGGGATGTCCGGAGTTAAACATGAATGCTAGTTAAGGGAACTAGTTCATTGGAGTGACTGGCTGTAAAACTTCATATGGTAATCTAAATATAGATATGTCAATGAAGTTCTTACTGCAGCTTAAGTGCGATGTTCCTTTGACTTGCGGTGTTCAAGTCATCTTGGTCATGAAGACTTATACTTTGACATCTTAAGCAAGCATCTCCAAGGAAGTGTGGACCTAGGATGATTGGGTATAAGCCGAAGTGCCCGAAGATGTTTGAACAGCCTACAAAGGATTCACCACTCCTTGCGAGGAGATGTATACCCATGGCCTATCGTCGGATTGTTACTCGAAGCCTCTGGCCAGAGCATCACATGTTCCGAGTATGAATCTCTCAGAAACATGAGAGTAATTAGAATCCGTTGGACGAGAAAGACAATACTTGGACTAGGTGTGATGTAGTCAGCCTAGTGGGGACTGACACACATAGACCGTGTCCTGAACCAAGTGGGTATAAGATGGTGAAGGGAATGAGGCACGATTCATTAGAGCTGCTGAAGGGTTTCAGAATAATTTCTGAGGTCAACCGTTGATCTTTCGATTAATTGGGGATCATGATGTACTACTAGGTGCCACTCATGATTGTTCTATAATTGATGAATTATAGACGGCCAACATAAATCGAAAGTCTATTTAGTCACACGCACTACGAGTAATCAGAGGGATTTAAAATGAGTTGAAAATTAGATTTTCCGATCAAGAGAGATAAGTCGAATCTGAATTTTCAGAGACGCATCGGAAGCATAAAATGGTTAAGTCTTTTGAAGACTTATTGAACGAATTAAATGAGTTTAATTCATGAGGTCATGGCTTGGGTTTGGCCGGCCAAAGAGGGTTCCCACCCTTTTTGTTTGGCCGACCACATTAAAAGGGGAGAACCAAATTGTTTGGTTCAAATAATAAAATAAACCGAGCGCGGTTTGTTTTATAAAATTATGGATAAAGAAATTTATATAAAGAAATTTATATAAACGGATTTATTTTTCATGGAAATTAAAATGAACCATGGATTGATTTATTTTATTTTATAAAATCAATAATAGATTGATTTACCATGATAAAGAAATTTATCTAAAGAAATTTATATAAAGAAATTTATATAAAGAAATTTCTTTTCATAAGAAAAGGGAGACATGGTTGTTTTTATTGTAAATTAAATTATGATAAAAACTTGGCATGATGGAATAATTCATAGAAAAATTTATATGATAAATTTCTTATGAAAATTTATTCCATAAAAAGGAGACTTGGCGGTTGAGAGGCTACTATATAAAGGAACCAAGGCAAGGCTTGGAGGGAATCTAAGAAATCTAGAAAAAACCCTCTCTCTCTCCTTCTCCCTCTCTCTCTCCCTCACGGTTTGAGCAAGTGGCGCCGAACAGCATGCTTCTCCACCATGCAAATTATGCAATTAATTTGCTTCAACGCATGAGCAATTAATCTGCTCCATGCGTTGCTTTGCTCCAACGCATGCAATTAATTTGCTCCAACGCATGCAATTGCAGAAGCTGAGCAATTAATCTGCTCCGATGGAGAAGCTTGCATGTAAATTTCTGTTGGAAAGAAAGTCCAAGGAATAAGAATTCTAAAAGGCAATAAGGAGAAGCACTGAGACGACGAAGTTCTTCCGTTGGGACGATCTTCCTCTCCGGCCAACCTTAGTGGTGGGTTTTTCCGATGTAATTACCTCTCTCTTGGTATTCTTGTCGTGCCTTTGGAGAATCTAGTAGTTCTTGTCGGCACGAAACTCGTGGCTTTGCGAAGTCATCCCGAAGAAAACTCGGCGTGGACGCGAATAGAGGCGGAGCTTCCAAGGGACGCTACGGTTGGATCTCGTCCCTTTCTTCGAGTTACGCGAGGTAACAAGTAAATTAGTTTATGTTTCTACAAAATTTTAATATATGATCATGTCTACACAATATAAGGCTGCATGCTTAGATGTGTTGTTAAATAATTTGGGAAATTATTTATGCTAAATCTTCCGCTGCACGTAATAAATTTTAAAATTACGAACCTGCATCCATGTCAACATGCACCCGGTCCCAACAGTCGCGGGTGGTATGGTCGGAACCGCTGACAGCAGTGGAGATGGGAGTCTCGGAACAACCGGAGGAGTCTGTCCATGACTGACAGGCGATACTGTGTCGGCCGAGTGGGTAGAGTTGTGACACTGTCCGTACTTTGCCATCACTGTTCCTAAGTGACCGAGTGGACAGGATGCTGGTGGAGTTAAACACTCCGCCCCATGTATATATGGGGGAGATATCTCTCTCATCTTCTTTGGTCTATGGTAAGAGAAGTGATCCCTGCCTGCTACCACGCTCAGAAACCACTACCCATGAGCGGACGAGCGGAGCAGTACAGAGCAAATGCACACATCCAGCAGTATCCACTAACCCATGAGTGGCCGTGTCTGCATATCATGTGCCGGAAGATGATTAGGCTCAACCACAAGGGAGTCGCTGATCGCCGGCATGCAACAGTGCAGGTATGGTGCATGACTAACACATGCAACCCCTACCAGGTCATCGACACATAACTCAACCTATCATGCACAGGTCATATGTATGCATCATAACCCAATCAATCCTATATCCAGACACACATGCAAGTATGACTAGGATCAATCAATACAAATATCAGGTGACATACCACAATAACCCAATCAGTCCATATCTAGACACACGTGCAAATATGACTAGAATCAACCAATACCACCATACAATGATATGCTAATACCTATCCACATACTCATGCTCATACCAATGCTATACAGAATCAGATAACAAATAAACGAGACTGTATAGAGGAAAATTTATATCATATCCAAGGTCAAGCATAAGTATCAAGCAGGATAACAAAACGGTAGCAGATAAAGGTCAATATCAGCCTACTGCATAAATAACAATAGCCATGCATAAAGATAAAGTGGATCTACAGATACAAGCAAGAAGTATCCGCCTCTAAGAGTGAAGTCCGTATCAAGCAGAAAGAACCACCCGCCAATAATAAGGAGCAATAAATCCAATCAAACTCCTGTATCAAGGATTGTATTTAATTAGCTATTATACAAATGATAGCTAGCTAATAAATCCCTACTATGCTCGAGTTAACCTAACCATTTCCTTTCCATTTAATTACCTCTAATTAAATGAAAGGTTTCTAATTACTCAGCGTAATTAAGATTAGGTTCAATTTCTAGATCTAATCCCATAATTAACCTATTGCTCCAATTGAGCTAAATAGCCACAATAATCTATTCAACTATAAGGTAGCAAAATCTATTCAAATTCACAGAGCAACCTATGAAACCATAACATCCACAACATCTCCTTACCTCAATTCACAGGCCTTCACAACAACCAAAGCTGAGGAAAACAACTCTCAAGTCTACCACAGCCCAATCCACGAAAGTAGATTTCTACCAAATTCAAATCCAACTCCAATTGTCACTCCACACAGAAAGCGGAAGCAATCTCCACCAAACAGTGAAGCTCACGCGACCCCTGCAACCCAAACATTACCAATCACTCAGCAGTTCCTAGAACTAACTCATAGCAACATCAATTTCCCCGGCTAGCTTAAGCAAACTGTGCCTTACCCGTAAATTGACTAACTGAGCGATTCCCTCCCTCTGGTCCAGCGATCACAGCCACTACACAAGCCTGCCACGATTCGGCGAAGTGGATCTCCCAAACCCTAGGGCTGAGTCCTTCCTTCCGGGGTTGGAGATGGTAGATGGCGCTCGATTTCTCTTGTATTCGGGAAGCTCGATGGCAGATGGTGAAGAAAGAAGGGTTGGCGATCTGGCTCAACTACGACCAAGCGAGATGGATTTGAGCAACGGCTGTGATAGGGAATCGAAGGGTCGCCGGGGTTGGAGTCGAGCGATGGAGAAGACGCTTACGGTGTGCGACGGATTAGGGAAGAGGCTCGCGTGCGATGAGTGGAGTTCGCAGCTGGAGGAAAGGTGAAGGAGGCGGTCGAGCGTGAGTGGAATGCGGGTAGGGCATGCGGGCGAAGGGTGTGTTGCGGCTGTGGAGGAAACGAAGGTGCTTTATTGGTGGGAGTTTTGCACTTTGGTCCAACCACTTTCAGTCTAATCGCAAGACCACCCCTAGGGCTTAAGGTTATGTACTCATTAGCCCTTGTAACTATTTGTTTTATTACATTTTGGTCCCTAAATTTCTGTCCAAGGACTCGGAAGTCCCGGAACCTATCCGGTAATCCTCCGAAAATTATCGGGACCTAGTCAAAAGTGTCGGACTTAACATCCTCCCCCACTAATAAAAATTTGGTCCCCAAATTTCGATACTCACTATAGTAAACACTATCAAGAAGTATGCTGATGTAAATACTGAACAGTAACTAATCATACATACCTCAAGTGAACAAATGGGGGTAACGAGCTCGAATGACATCCTCAAGCTCCTAGGTAGCCTCCTCATCTGAGTGATGCTGCCATCTGACTTTAACCAGCCGGATTGTCTTGTTCCGCAATTGACGCTCCCGGTGACCAAAAATTCGTACAGGAATCTCCTCGTAAGACGCGTCAGGCTAAAGTGGAACTGAGACATCCGACAGCACGTGCGAAGGGACTGGTACGTATCTCCTCAGCATGGGTACGTGAAATACATCGTGTACACCGGTGATGGATGGTGGAAGGGCCAAACGATAAGCAACTGCTCCAACCCTCTCTAGAATCTGGAATGGACCGATGTAACGCGGAGCGAGCATACCTCGAAGGTCGAATCGTTTCACCCCCTTCGTGGGTGAATCTCGCAGAAACACATGATCACCAACGGAGAACTCCAGAGGTCTCCGTCTCATGTCGGCATAGCTCTTCTGACGATCTTGCACCTCAGATATCCTGCGTCTGATGGTACGGACTAACTCTGCCTCGTGCTGAGCTCTCTGAGTTCCTAACAGCTGGGATTCCCCAACCTCCTCCCAGAGGATGGGTGTCCGACAAGGCCTACCATACAACGCCTCATACGGTGTCATCTCGATAGCCGCATGATAGCTGTTGTTGTAGGCGAACTCGACAAGATATAGATGATCCTCCCAACTGCCTCCGACATCCATAACACAGGCTCGCAGTAAGTCCTCCAAGGTCTGAATGGTACGCTCTGACTGACCATCGGTATGCGGATGGAAGGCGGTACTAAATCTGAGCTCGGTACCCATGCCTTTTGCAAACTTTGCCAGAAGCGTGAGGTGAAACGCGGATCTCGGACAGAGATGATACTCAACGGTATGCCGTGCAATCTGATGATCTCACTGCAATACAGCTCTGCTAATCTATTCAATGAATCGGTCCTCCGAATAGCTAGAAAGTGCGCAAATTTAGTCAATCGATCAATCATCACCCAAATCGCGTCAAGGCCTCGTCTGGTCCTAGGCAATCCCACCACGAAATCCATAGTAATGTGTTCCCACTTCCACTCGGGAATGAGAATACTCTAAGTAGCCCAGCAGGTCTCTGGTGCTCTGCCTTAACCTGCTGGCATACCAGGCATCGAGCTACAAAGTCAGCAATATCTCGCTTCATTTCGTTCCACCAGTAGGAACGTCTCAGATCTCAATACATGCGGGTGGCACCCGGATGGATAGCAAATCGGGAGCGATGTGCCTCCTGTAATAGCTCCTCCATAACAGGGTGTGTCTCGGGTACGCAAAGTCTCCCGCGAAAATACAAGACACCTGCGTCGTCTCGTGAAAAATCAGACTGCTGCTCTGTGGCTGCTCGACTGCCGAGGAACTGCAGTTGCTGATCGCTCGCCTGAGCCTCTCTGATCCTCGTCCGGATGGAAGACTGGGCAACAATGGTTACCAGAATACCCCTCTCAGTCTGACCCTACTCCTCTAGACCCAACTCTGAGAAACTCTGGACGATCACGGTAACCAGAACTCGGTGGTAGGCCAGTACCCCTCTAGACTTCCTACTCAAGGCGTCAGCCACGACATTAGCTTTCCCAGGGTGGTAGCTAATGGTACAATCATAGTCCTTCAGGAACTCCATTCACCTCCTCTGTCGGAGGTTGAGCTCCTTCTGCGTGAAAAGATACTTGAGGCTCTTATGATCCGTGAATATCTCAAAAGTGATCCCATACAGGTGATGCCTCCAGATCTTCAGCGCAAAGATAATAGCTGCAAACTCTAAATCGTGAACTGGGTAGTTCTTCTCATGCTCCTTCAGCTGTCGAGAAGCATAAGACACTACCCGCCCGTGCTGCATTAGAACGACGTCAAATCCCTGATAAGATGCATCCGTATAAAGCACAAATCCATCCTCTCCAGATGGAAGAACGAGGACGGGTGCCGACACTAATCTCTGCTTCAGCTCGTGGAAACTAGCCTCACAAGCCTCTGTCCATGTGAACTTCACGCCTTTCCTGGTAAGGCGTGTCAGCGGCATAGCTATGCTCGAGAAGCCCTCAACAAATCGTTGGTAGTAGCCGGCTAATCCCAAGAAACTGCGAACCTCCTGCACTGACTTCGGCTGCTCCCAACTGGTGACAGCCTCGATCTTCTGGGGGTCTACTGAAATACCACGGCTGGAAACCACGTGCCCCAGAAAACCGATTGAGGATAGCCAGAATGCGCATATGCTGAACTTTGCAAATAAACGCTCCCATCGGGGAGTCTCTAAAACTATGCGAAGATGCTGCGCATGCTCCTCCTCCGAACGCGAATAGATCAAGATGTCATCAATGAAGACAATCACAAACTGATCTAGATACTCCAGGAATATGCGGTTCATCAAATCCATAAATACCGTTGGAGCGTTGGTAAGCCCAAATGGCATTACCAAGAACTCATAGTGCCCATATCTAGTGTGGAACGCTGTCTTCTGAACATCTGAGTCTCTAACTCTCAACTGATGATATCTGGACCACAGATCAATCTTAGAATACACTGAGGTGTCTCTGAGATGATCAAACAAATCCTCTATCCGTGGCAACGAGTACTTGTTCTTGATGATTACTGCATTCAACTGTCTGTAGTCAATGCATAACCTCAACGAACCGTCCTTCTTCTTAACAAACAGAACCGGTGAACCCCAAGGAGATACGCTCGGTCTGATGAACCCTCGGTCTAATAACTCCTGGTGTTGGTCCTTCAGCTCGTCCGACTCTTTCTGTGCCATGCGATAAGGAGCCTTAGATGCCGGCGCAGTCCCCGGAATCAGCTCTATAGTGAACTCTATCTGTCTCCTGAGAGGAATACCCGGTAGCTCCTCTGGAAAGACATCTGGGAACTCCCGAACAATTGGAATATCCGGAAGAGAGGAACTACTGCTGTCATCCACGCTAATCATCGATATCAGATAACCCTGACAGCCCAGTGACAACAATCTCTGTGCCTGGAGCGCAGAAATAACAGATATGCCGTCGTCTCGGATGCCAGTGAAATCGCATGAGGGTTGGTCCGGAGGCCGAAAAGTGACCACCCTCGTCCGGCAATCTACGGTGGGATGGTATGCGGTAAGCCAGTCCATGCCAAGGATGATATCAAAATCAACCATCTCCAGCCCCAATAGGTCCACAGTGAGAATCATGCTACAGAAGTCCAGTGGCAGGCTCTGACCTCCTGAGTGACCGCTAATGACTCATCCGATGGTAAAGATACCGACAGGTGGCGAGCCCTAGCGGTAGGTATCCTACCAATCCTAGCCAAGAATAATCGTGAAATAAAAGAGTACGAGCTACCAATATCCACTAATAAATCCACAAGTACTGAATATAAAGAGATAATACCGCGAAATACTGATCCATCAGCCCTCTTCGCCTCCTCTCGTGTAACCGCAAAAACTCGTCCAGACTCTGGCGGTGGAGGTAGAGGAGGATACTGCTGTGGCTGCGGTGGTGGCAGAGGCTGAGGTACAGGTGCTCCAACCGCAGACTGAGGATGATACGATGCATTCTGATAAATCGGGTAGTGCTGAGGCGGTGGTATGTAATGCTGCGGAGGTGCTGAAACAGAACTCTGAGATGCTGCAGGGGTACTGACATACTCATATCTCGGCATACAATACACCATAGCTTGAGTGGCTGTCTGCGGTGGACGGAAAGAATGCTGAGTCCTCCGTCCTCCTCGCTGAGATCCTGTCGGTGCGGTATGGCTACTCTATGCAGTATGTCCACTCCGATCCATGCCTCCAGTCCCCTCGTGCTGTGCCTTCAGCGCACAGTCTCGACTCATGTGCCCTGAGAGATTGTAGTAGAAACACACTGCATGCCCCACAATACACCCTGACCTCGAATGCTCTCTGGATCCGCACTGGGTACACTGGTACTGTTCGTCATTCTTCTTCTTCTGGTGCTGTTGAGAAGACCGAGAAGAACAGCCTGAGTAACGACCAGACTTCTGAGGCCTGCCAGATGCCCAAGAAGTGCTCTGAGCTGACTGTCCCTGACCGCCACACTTCTGTCCCGAGGTCTGCTATGGCTTAGTCTGAGATGAACCCTGAGCGAACTCCTTTCCCTTCTTCTTCTCCCCGTTCACCTCCTGCCGTGTCATCTCAATCAAAAGGGCTTTCTCCAAAGCCTCACGGTAGGATGCAGTACTAAATCCGGCAAGCTTGAGTCTGATATACGCAGCTAGTCCTCGAGTGAAGTGGATCATCCGTGATCTGTCCTCGGTAACCAGCTCGGGGCAGAATTCAGCCAAACGGCTGAATTCTGCACTGTACTCCATCACTGTGTGACTGCCCTGCTATAGGATCAGGAACTACTGACGCTGAGTCATCTGGTAAGCTATCGGAATATACTGGCTCTCAAAGGCCTCTTGGAAGACGACCCAAGTGAGATGCTGCTCTCCAATGATCACGCGCTGCGAGGCCCACCAGGTCACAGCCTCGTCTCGCAAATGGTATGCAGCTAGCTCCGCCTTCTCCCACTCGAAGCAAGCCATATAATAAAAGGTACCCTCCAGTGTCTCTAACCAAGAATGGGCAGCCCTAGGATCAGATCCTCCATTGAATAATGTGAATCGGCCTTTCACCGACTCTGCAAGTGCGGGTATCCGGGCTCTAGCTCTTGCCCAATATGCCGGGGTAGTAGGAGCTACCGGTGGAGCTGCAGAGGGTGCTACTCCAGATACAGTAGACAGAACCGTGAAAAATCCCGGAACAGGGGCCACTGGTGGGGCCGGATAAGCTGCAGGAGCAGGAACAACTGAGGGTGCCGCAGAAACTCCCGTGAAAGGTACTGATGGGTAGATAACCGTAGGCATCGCCGGGGGTGTAGGTACTGCAGGGTACACTGTGGGTGGTGCCGTCGGAGGTACGATCGGGTACGGAACTGCAGGCACCGGTACAGGTGTAGCAACAGGTATCGATGATGGTCCCGCTGAGTATGCAGTAGCAGGCACCGCTATAGGTGTAGCAACAGGTATCGATGATGGTCCCGCTGAGTATGCAGTAGCAGGCACCGATGCTGGTACTGTGGGAATCAACGGTGTGGTAGTCGCGGGTGGTACGGTCGGAACCGCTGACAGCAGTGGAGATGGGGGTCTCGGAACAACCGAAGGAGTCTGTCCATGACTGACCGGCCCTGTCTCCGTCGGTCTCTCGGGTGCCCTGGTCACCGGAGACCCAATAGTAGAATTACGTGGCCGTCCTCGACCACGTCTCGATGCGGGGGCACGTCCGCGCCCAGTCATACCTGTTACAATATTAACCATTGGTTACTTAAGGTATAAGTCACTAACCTTATCAAATTATGCATTTGTCGCTCGGAGATGTCCCGTCGCCGCCAGGTCCCATAGTCCAAATCACGTCGTGAAACGACTCCAAAAATCCGAAATGTACTCGGGTAGATCTCATCAAACCCGAGCTCCGACACCTACCGAATAGGTATCAGATTTAACTCCGAACAAAATCTGTAAAACAAGTTCGCAATGCAAACCTAAATCCACAAGTCCCCAAGGTATCCAGCAACCTAGGCTCTGATACCAAAATAAATTGTCACACCCCGAGACCATTGGAGCCGCTGATCCAATATAAAATCGGACATCATCTCCCCTGTCCGGCGGATAATTTACACATACACACAACACACGCAGTTTATAAATTGGCCTCAGGCCTCAAAACAGATATATATAAAGCATAAGATGATGAAACACTCTATACTGGAAATATAAACTCATCTGAGCTGCCCCCTGGGTAGGTGCGTAGCAAAACCACAAGCACAAAGTCCAACAGAGGACTCAAAAATACAATACCGAACGCATAAATCCAATACAAGCCCACGATATATGAAACGAATACAAAACATAGACTATGCTATCAAAGAAAAACAAAACCAGCGGAAGCATCATCCAAATGGAGTCGTGTGGACCCGGGATTGACAACTGGGCTCCTCCTGCGAGCTATCAACCTGAAAACAAAAATATTACGACGGGTGGTGAGTCCAAGTGGACTCGCGGGTATATAGATTGATATGCATGGCAGAAAAGTAGCTAAAGCAGCTATAAAGAAACAACAGGATACAGTCTCCATAATAATATCAGAAGTATACATAACTGAAATAATAAAGGACTGTACATGCTAGAAATCTGTCTATCATGATCATAATAGGACTTGTACCATATGAGCAAGTGCAGGGTCAACAATGTTGGATCGTGAAAACTGATAGAGGGGGGGGGTGAATATCGAAAATCGTTCGGATTTGAGTAAGAGTAGGTACGCAGCGGAAATTAAAAAACAAGACACAGAGACACAGTCGATTTACTTGGTTCGGAGCCTGTGTCGACTCCTACTCCAAGGCCCACGGTCGTTGACCGTTTACTTTGGGCAATTCTATATAGGCGCAACAAGGTTTACAGAATTTAATTACAAAGATAAGTGCAGTAAATAAAAAGAACGCTCTTCTTTACCGACGTCCGGAGTAGATCGAATTTCTCGGAGCAGCAGGACGTCGTCGGCTCGTGTTGGAAGGTTTCCGGAGCAAGTCGCGAGAGCAGAAGAGCTTTGAGGCGTTGAATGGAAGTAATGCTTTGAAGCCTTGGTCGAGGGTCCCTTATATAGGGCCTGGGGGCGCCCGGGATGTCGGGGGCGCCCCCCACGTGGCGTTTGATCCGGTTGGAGCTCGGTCGCCGTCTGATCCCCTTATCCTCGGGATCTGCTTTGACCGGGGCGCCCGGAGCGCTCGGGGCGCCCGGGTTGACCGGGTCAAATCTCATCTTCTGGCTTCGCAGGCTTTTGGTTCGAGGTATGCGCATGGGGGCGCCCGGGACGCTGGGGGCGCCCGGGAGCACGGGGGTGCCCCGAATATGAACTGTCGAAGCCACTTTGCATTTGTTGTGTTTGGTGTTCACCTTGGGGGTGCCCGGGACACTCCGGGCGCCCTGGTCAGCTATTGCCTCATTCCTTTGAGGCTCTCTGAGCTGCAGACACACGTTCCTTCGGTCCTGCATCCAGGGTTAGTCCAAAACACAATAAAGCAATAAAATATTGATTTATACAGCCTTGGCTGTCTTGGTTCTGACTTTGGGCTTCCCAAAATGGAGCCCTAGGTCGAACCGACGCCTACTGTTCCCTCGACGGGGAACGCGTCCTCACCTACTCCTCTCGGGAGAATTTACCTGATGCCAACCGTTCCTTTGGTTGGACTTTTGCCTGACGGTCCTTTGTCAGGTCTTGTATGCCGAGCTGTCCTTCGCCCGGTGCCTAGCATTCCTTCGCTAGGGCTTTAGTCCCAAGCTGTCCTTCGCCTGGCGCCTAGCAGTCCTTCGCTAGGGCTTGGATACTGGCAGTCCTTCGCCAGTTGCCTAGCAGTCCTTCGCTAGGGCTTGGATGATGGCAGTCCTTCGCCAGTTGCCTAGCAGTCCTTCGCTAGGGCTTGGATGATGGCAGTCCTTCGCCAGTTGCCTAGCAGTCCTTCGCTAGGGCTTGGATACTGGCAGTCCTTCGCCAGGTGCCTAGCAGTCCTTCGCTAGGGCTTGGATACTGGCAGTCCTTCGCCAGGTGCCTAGCAGTCCTTCGCTAGGGCTTTTTCTGCACACTCAGTGAACAACGTTAGATCACAAATAAACTTAACTTTGAATCCTTTGCCAATATCAAAACCAGGTTCGATATGGTGCTTCCTGCACCAACAAACAAACCATACCACAAGTACATCCTGTATGTGCATGTCAAACAAGTGCAACAAGTAAATGCAGCAAACACAATCAATGCATAAATGCATCATATGCACATGATGCAATGTCATGGTCACCCCCTAACACCAGTCAAGCCACCGAGACAGGCGATACTGTGTCGGCCGAGTGGGTAGAGCTGTAACACTGTCCGCACTCTGCCATCATTGCTCCTGAGTGACCGAATGGACAGGATACTGGTAAAGTAAACACTCCGCCCCATGTATATATGGGAGAGATATCTCTCTCATCTTCTCTGGTCTATGGTAAGAGAAGGGATCCCTGCCTGCTACCACGCTCCGAAACCACTACCCATGAGCGGACGAGCGGACGTACGGAGCAGTACAGAGCAAATGCACACACCCATCGGTATCCACTAACCCATGAGTGGCCGTGTGTGCATATCATGTGTCGGAAGACGATTAGGCTCAACCACAAGGAAGTCGCTGATCGCCGGTATGCAACATTGCAGGTATGGTTCATGACTAACACATGCAACCCCTACCAGGTCATCGACACATAACTCAACCTATCATGCACAGGTCATATGTATGCATCATAATCCAATCAATCCTATATCCAGACACACGTGCAAGTATGACTAGGATCAATCAACACAAATATCAGGTGACATACCACAATAACCCAATCAGTTCATATCTAGATACACGTGCAAATATGACTAGATCAACTAATACCACCATACAATGGTATGCTAATACTATCCACATACTCATGCTCATACCAATGCTATACAGAATCAGATAACAAATAAACGAGACTGTATAGAGGAAAATTTATATCATATCCAAGGTCAAGCATAAGTATCAAGCATGATAACAAAACGGTAGCAGATAAAGGTCAATATCAGCCTACTGCATAAATAACAATAGCCATGCATATAGATAAAGTGGATCTACAGATACAAGCAAGAAGTACCCGCCTCCAAGAGTGAAGTCCATATCAAGCAGAAAGAACCACCCGGCAATAATAAGCAGCAATAAATCCAATCAAACTCCTGTATCAAGGATTGTATTTAATTAGCTATTATACAAATGATAGCTAGCTAATAAATCCCTACTATGCTCGGGTTAACCTAACCATTTCCTTTCCATTTAATTACCTCTAATTAAATGAAAGGTTTCTAATTACTCAGTGTAATTAAGATTAGGTTCAATTTCTAGATCTAATCCCACAATTAACCTATTGCTCCAATTGAGCTAAATAGCCATAATAATCTATTCAACTATAAGGTAGCAAAATCTATTCAAATTCACAGAGCAACCTATGAAACCATAATATCCACAACATCTCCTTACCTCAATTCACAGGCCTTCACAGCAACCAAAGCTGAGGAAAACAACTCTCAAGTCTACCACAACCCAATCCACGAAGGCAGATTTCTACCAAATTCAAATCCAACTCCAATTGTCACTCCACACAGAAAGCGGAAGCAATCTCCACCAAACAGTGAAGCTCACACGACCCCTGCAACCCAAACACAACCAATTACTCAGCAGTTCCTAGAACTAACTCATAGCAACATCAATTTCCCCGGATAGCTTAAGCAAATCGTGCCTTACCCGTAAATTGACTAACTGAGCGATTCCCTCCCTCTGGTCCAGCGATCACAGCCACTAGGCAAGCTTGCCATGATTCGGAGAAGTGGATCTCCCAAACCCTAGGGCCGAGTCCTTCCTTCCGGGGTCGGAGATGGTAGATAGCGCTCGATTTCTCTTGTATTCGGAAAGCTCGATAGCAGATGGTGAAGAAAGAAGGGTTGGCGATCTGGCTCAACTCCGACCAAGTGAGATGGATTTGAGCGGGAGATGGTGAAGAAAGAAGGGTCGCCGGGGTTGGAGTCGGGAGATGGAGAAGACAAAGAAGACGCTTACGATGTGCTGCGGATTAGGGCAGAGGCTCGCGTGTGATGAGTGGAGTTCGCAGCTGGAGGAAAGGTGAAGGAGGCGGTCGAGCGTGAGTGGAATGTGGCTAGGGCACGCGGGTGAAGGGTGTGTTGCGGCTGTGGAGGAAACGAAGGTGATTTATTGGTGGGAGTTTTGCACTTTGGTCCAACCACTTTCAGTCTAATCGCAAGACCACCCCTAGGGCTTAAGGTTATGTACTCATTAGCCCTTGTAACTATTTGTTTTATTACATTTTGGTCCCTAAATTTGTGTCCAAGGACTCGGAACCCCCGGAACCTATCCGGTAATCCTCCGGAAATTACCGAGACCTAGTCAAAAGTGTCGGATTTAACAGCCCAACCGAGAGCCCCCGACCGGGAGCCCCCGACTGGGACCCCCTGACCGTGAGGGTCACTACATATGTGGCGCTACTTTTTTAGAGGGGCTCGGCAAGTGCTTCGACCTTCGCCTGAGTAGTGGTTCCCGACCGGGAATTTCCGACTGGGAGGACCCTTACATATTAAGCACTTCCCTTGACCGGAGGTCCTGGAGAGTGCTTCTAGCCTCACCCAATCGTGCATCCCCGACCGATGACCCCTGACCGGGAACGTTCGGTCGGACACCGCCTACCTGCCCTCGGTTTGAGTAACCTCGAACTATGGTGCCTCAAACTGGAACAACATCCGGTGTGCCCGACTGTCTTCGTCCGACTGACACTTGATCCGACTCGCCTCGTCAAACCGCGACCTGACCCGACCAGGCACCTGATCAACTTGGAAAACCTACCCGACCGGATCACACAAGACTCCCCTTCAAGTCTAGTCGAAGGAGGCGAGGAGTCCGACTGACTAGGCTATTTGCCCGATCGGATACTCCTGACATCACACCCCTGGCTCTCATTATGACCTTCGGATCTTACGCATTAAATGTCGAATCCCCGGTCAAATCATCCTTCAATGCCTATGCCACGTGTCATTCCCCGACTGGCATCCCCTGGCACCGAAACGTCATATGTCAGACGCGTGTGGTGGCAGGGTAACGGTCTCGACACATCGGGAACGAGCGAGAAATCGAAGATCGGGATCTCATCCCGCCTTTTTTTCCCTTTCGTATCCAACGGCTCTCATGAATCCCTCAGGGGTATAAATAGGCTCACCCCTCTCATTTTAACCTTCTCCATTTTACCTCTCGCTTCTGCTTCCTCTTTTGTCCGATCTCCACCGGATCACACAAACCTCCCCTTCAAGTCTAGTCGAAGGAGGCGAGGAGTCCGACTGACTAGGCTATTCGCCCGGTCGTATACTCCTGACATCACACCCCTACCTCTCATTATGACCTTCAGATCTTACGCATTAAATGTCGAATCCCTGGTCAAATCATCCTTCAATGCCTATGCCACGTGTCATTCCCCGACTGGCATCCCCTGGCACCGAAAGGTCATCTGTCAGACGCGTGTGGTGGCAGGGTAACGATCTCGACACATCGGGAACGAGCGGGAAACCGGCGATCGGGATCTCATCCCGCCTTTTTTTCCCTTTCACATCCAACGGCTCTCATGAATCCCTCAGGGGTATAAATAGGCTCACCCCTCTCATTTTAACCTTCTCCATTTTACCTCTCATTTCTGCTTCCTCTTTTGTCCGATCTTCACCGCCTGACCCCTGTGAGCTCCGGTGACTTGCGATCTCCGATGATCCCGACCCCTAGGTACTTCTTTCCTGACTTCCTGTGTTTTTCCTTCCCACTCTCGACTTCGACTGGATGGCTGAGCCAAGTTCCTCGAGTGGAGTATGGTATGCTACTACCCTCTCGACCCTTACCCTAGGTCACCTTGAGACCCTTCGCATAAACTATCAGATTCTCGAGGACCACCTTTTGGCCCTTCCTTCCCGTCGTGACCGACCCCACCAGCCTCCCCTGGGCTACTTCACTGTCTTTAAGGACCACCTGTTAGCCGACCTGAGATTCCCTTTACATCCATTCATCACAGAGGTTTGTAAATATTTTCAAGTACCTCTTTCTCAATTAGCCCCAAACTTTATTCGGATATTGTGTGGAACAGTAGTTATCTTTGCTACCTACCAAGCCCCTCTCGACCCCCGAGTCTTCCATTTCTTCTTCTATCTTAAAAGCAAGAGACGAGCAATTTTTTCTTCCAAGCCCGAGCTAAATCAACATTTCTAGACAAGGTCCCCTCTTCCAACAAGGGATAGAAATCCCACTTTTTCTATGTTCGCTCAGCTTCAACCCCGACCTGGCCGACCAAATGGGTCGAGGACCTGCCTACCCAACCTCCCATGCCCAAGAGCTACTGCTCAGACTCGGGCTTCCAATTAGCGTTTTTCAAGATTGGGGGATTACACTTCCACGCAGGCAAGCTGTTGAGCCAAGCCGTACTGTATATCTTCCAGCTAAGCCACATCCCTGTAGAGTTACCCAACTCCTTTGGTAAGCTCTAACTTTGCTTATGAACCTTTTAGTGCTAACTAAAACTCACTCCGTGTTGCAGCCGAAATAATAATTAACGCTCTTATCTCTGACGAACTGGGTATGGAGGAGGAGGCATTAAATGCCTGAGCTGCGGAGTTGTTAGCCAGCCGGGAGGTGCCCCCGGAAAATGTCGTTCCGGTTCCTGAGCAACCATGGGATGGAGGAGATGATTCGGGAGCCTAGCTACCAGCGGGGGAATCTGGGACAGGGCCCCAGGTGGTGGATGTGGAGGCAGAGACACCGGCAAATGACCACAGAGCGGCTGACCTCCAGGGGGCCAGCAAGAAAATGCCTCCGAGTGACCCTTTCCCCGGGCACATCTTTGGCCCAGGTTCGGGCCGAGGATGCGCGCAACCTGGCTCCTTCATCCAGCCGTGCTCCCTCTCTAGCCTCGACCTCGGGCTCGGTGCCACCCCGCCCTGGGGTCCCAACCTCAAGTCAAGAGCATTCTCGTTCAGCCGCCTCCATGGATCCCGCTGGGGAAGACGTTGTGGCTGCTCTGCTATCTATGCAGACCACTCCCCTGTTGCTGCTTGGATGGCTAGAGAGGGGGGGGTGAATATAGCCAGACACAAAAATCACTTTCACTTTTGAGATTTCTGCACTTCAAGGATTAGTAGCACAGCGGAAGCAAAAGAAACAGAGAAATGCAGAAACACAAAAGAACAAAAACTAAGGCAACAACCAAGATCGCCAACACGGAGGGTTTACAAGGTTCGAGGATAACTTGCCCCTACTCTTTGGCATGCCCGTGAGGTGGGCGATCCCTTGATCGTCGACAGATCAAGCCCCGGAAATCCGGATATCAAATGTAACCTCCTTCTCGGTGGAGTAAACTCTCTACAGCGGGTTCAACAGAATAATGAAAATAAGCACAAGAACCACAAGAGAAGCTTACAGAGCACTTAGGACAGTAAGAACACAAGCGAACTCCTCACCGAGCTCCACTCAGCACAGATCTCATGCAAGAACTCCCTCTTCGTGTCTTCTTGCTGATGGACTCGCCAAGCTCCTTGTTTCTTCTTCCAAGCGCTCAAGTATGTAATATCTCATCACGTTGCTTCAAGGATTAGAAGAATGTGTAGTAGCAACCAAACTTCTCAGTTGTAGTCAAAGCTTTCGATGTGGAGAACTCTGCAAAAAAACTTCTTCGCTCCTTCTCCACTCCATGGCTTATCCTACTTCCATCGCCAGGTCACACGCTCCTCTGTAGCAGCTCTCAGATACTCACCTGCAACAGCCAACTATCCCTGACCTCCTCTGGACTCACTGAATCCCCTCCAGTCGAGCCCCAGGTCATCAGCTCCTCAGCCGTTACAGCTCACGCCAGAGGACATTACAACCTGTGGAAGTAAACAACCAAACCTGCTGTAGCGAAAGCGTTCGTTTGACTCCCCTTGGATGATCCCTGAGTCACCTGCACACTTAGCAGCTCATTAGGGCAGCAAATCAATAGAGAATCAAACAATCAGAAGTTAAGAGCAAAGAAAGCAGATGTGATCAGACGTGTTCAGAGCGTTTGACAGAGCGTTTGAATTAAAGTGATCGGTCACCGGACCGATCCACAGCTTTGCTGGGACTCCCAGCATTCGCAGCCACAAGGGCCTGATCGGTCACCAGACCGATCAGGCTGTGCCCTGATCAGTCTGCTGAATGATCAGGAGGCTCTCCGACCGATCAGGCTCCAAACCGATCGGTTATAAGACGGAGTCCGCGACACTTGATCGTTTACCAGAACGATCTGAACAGTATTCCAGATCGGTCACCAGACCGATCAGGAGCTGATCAGTAGGGTTCCCAAAATCCACTGTATGCTCCCTGATCGGTCATTAGACCAATCAGGAGCCTATTAGTAATCTTCCGAACTCACTGTGTGCTCCCTGATCGGTCACCAGACCGATCAGACACAGCTGGATCGGTCACCAGACTGATCCACGAGGGAACTCTGTGCCAACTTCCCTGATCGGTCACCAGGCCGATCCAGGCAAGGTCAAATCCACTCTAAGTCACGAGAACAAGCCTCCAGCCTTTCTCTGACTCGTTCTTAGTCCCCCGGACCAAGACACCGTGCCCAGCTTCACTCACCGGGACTTCCAATCAACTTGGCTTCACTCACTAGGACCCGACTTTACTCACCGGGATTTCCAATCATATAACCCTCCGAGTTAGGAATTTTCACACCTAGCCCTCCAAGCTAGGATTTCATCCAACCTAGCCCTCCAAGCTAGGACCTGACCCTCCAAGCCAGGGTTTCATCCACCTAGCCCTCCAGGCTAGGACCTGACCCTCGAAGCTAGGATTTCATCCAACCTAGCCCTCCAGGCTAGGACCTGACCCTCCAAGCCTGGATTTCATCAACCTAGCCCTCTAGGCTAGGACCTGGCCCTCCAAGCCAGGATTTCATCCAACCTAGCCCTCCAGACTAGGACCTGACCCTCCAAGCCAGGATTTCATCAACCTAGCCCTCCAGGCTAGGACCTATCCCTCCAGGCTAGAACCTGGCCCTCCAAGCCAGGATTTCATCAACCTAGCCCTCCAGGCTAGGACCTGGCCCTCCAAGCCAGGATTTCATCAACCTAGCTCTCCAATCTAGGACCTTGCCCTCCAAGTCAGGATTTCATCAATCTAGCCCTCCAGGCTTGGACCTGACCCTCCAAGTCAGGATTTCATCAACCTAGCCCTCCAGGCTAGGATTTCATCAACTCCGTGCCCAGTCCCTAACCAGGACTTAATCATAATCATCTCATCAACCTAAACTAAAATCAGTGTCAACACTATAACAACAATCAGGGTCAGACTGCATCAACAATCTCCCCCTTTTTGTTGTTTGACAACCCGATTTTATGTTTAGGGATTTGAAATCAATATTTGCAAATTTCACACTCATCGGGGAATCAGGATCCTCCCCCTATAGTAATTAAGCTCGTAGTAGTCCTAAACTTAACCAACTACACTCTCCCCTTTGTCAAACACTGAAAAGGGTGTAGACGGGCTGTTAAGTTTAAGCACACTCCCCCTAAACCCTAGGGGTTTCCCAAAACAATAAAGGTATGATTGAATTTTGAAAGCATATGAAACCATATGACAAATATAAAGCATGACAAAACAATCATATGTATCATATGAACATGGAATAAGCATAGAAATGCATAATATAGCAAGGCATACATGTAGATATCTATCATATGAACAGACATATGAACTAACAATAAGCATAATATGGAAAAGCATACGGGAAATCAGTCATAGAATCAGATGCATAACACAACATCAAGGCATATCATAGGCAACATAGTCAGATGCAACATCAATGATGGAAGTAGAAGCAGAGTACAAACAAATCAGTCCTCAGCAGCGTCGTCGTCAGATGTATCATCAATAGATATGTAGCTCCCTGGTGCAGTGCTGCTGGATGGCCCAGCTCCAGGAAACGTATGCTGGTGCCACTCGTCGTACCATGTCTGCTGCTGTGAGCGGATCCCTGAGACGTCGGACTCTAGCACGTGTAGTCTGCGATCAAAGGATCGAAACATAGAGTGGACCTCCTATCGCTAGAGCTCTGAGATATGAAACTCGTGCTGCATGGTCTGCTCTAGCTCCGCGACCTGCCAGCGAAGGTCAGGATCTGACTCATAATAGCCCTCTGCAGCAGCGGGCGGCTCCTGATGCATCTGATCATGGGCTGCTCTCGGTAACTCCCCTACACCTCTCCTATCCTTCCACCTCAGCTCCTGCGGTCCGACAACAATGCCGGACTGGGCCAATGTGCATCGGTCAAGTCGGTAGTCCTGCCGAACCATCGGCACGATCCTGCCCTGTGACACGTCGATACCAACCAAATGAAGCCAAGCAGTAATGATATGTCCAAATGGCATGTAAACTGTCTGACTGTCCATCTGACTGTAGGTGATGATAGAGAAGTAGATGGTCGATACTATATCAAAGTCTAACTGCTGATGCATCCCGTAGAGCATCAAGCAGTGGAATGAGTGAATTTCGGCTAAGGGCTTTGAAGTAATAGGTATCAGACAGTTAGTGATAATTTTAAACAGGACATAATCAACGGGGGAAAGGCGGAGAGCAGTAAATGTGGGGAAATCACTGGCGAGCTCACCGGGACCCCCTGGCCTGGGATGGCCAATAAAGTACTCGTAGATAGAGTCAGGAGTGACTCTTTCGAAGGGAACCGGTAGAGGATCCGGAAGAAAAGTGTAGAGCGGAAAATCATTATCCGAACATCGACAATCAAGGAAGGCAGTGAAAGCTGATAAATCAAAAGTGAGGTTGATACTGGCGACTCGGGTCCTATACCCCGAACCCGCTCCATTGACCATGTTGTTATAAAACTCGGAGACTAAATCAAAGTTGATTGACCGCTCGAGAAAGAGAATGGATTGAAGCTCGTAATGCTCAATGATATGTCGTACCGTCGGACAATATTCATAAATGAATGCTCTGTCCATAGTTCGACAAGGCATGAGTTTGAAAGTGTGATTGTGAAAGAACAATTCGAAGTGTCCATTGGGAAACCGTGGATCACATGAAGGTGGAGGCCTATGGGAGGATGTAGAGGACGAAGGGCTTTTGCCCTTCGAGGTTCCTTCAATGGGTTCTTTTCCCTTGGACGACTTCCTAATGAATGTAATAATTGATAATCATGACAACAAATTGAATCAAATGAAGTGAGGTTATAATCAATAGAGGTTGATCATGTAACAGATGACACAAGGAAAGGATAGAAATCACAATGAGTTGATCATAAGAATGATAACACAATCATTTGTAAGAAGAGGTTGATCACGGGAAGGTCACGGCAGGGAAAAGATCACACCACAAAAAGAAAACACAATAAGAAACAACATGGTTAGACTAAATATTACAAAGTTATGATCTAAGCCAAAAAGAAATAGTCTTAACGTAAGCTTACTTAGGTGCCATGAAGGTTAGTCGAAGAAGATCTGGTCAGGTTGAAGAAGAGAACACTCGCAGGGTCGCGCACAGAGAAGAGATCGCGGCGCAAGAGTTGCAAGGATGAAGAAGCACTCACACGCACGGGGAAAAGAGGAACTCACGCGCAAGAGAAGGATGAGGGGTTCGACACTAGGGCTTGGGAAGGTAAGGTTTAGAGGGAGTTAATAGGTTGGTGGATCGGTCCACCAACCGCAATTTAATGTGATCGAATGGATCACCGTTTGGTCTGGGAGCGCCCAGACCGATCAGGCCCCAGCCTGATCGGTTTGGCTTGGTCCTGATCGGTCGAGTGACTGA
Organism: Boesenbergia rotunda; assembly: GCA_024364735.1. Taxonomy (NCBI): domain Eukaryota; kingdom Viridiplantae; phylum Streptophyta; class Magnoliopsida; order Zingiberales; family Zingiberaceae; genus Boesenbergia; species Boesenbergia rotunda. The sequence continues at coordinate 1,254 of JAGFNQ010009926.1, read as the reverse complement.
TCAGGCAGGCTCCTGATCGATCGGCTGATCGATCAGGGAGCGAACAGTGGGTTTGGGAGGTTTTCTGTGAGCCTCCTGATCGGTCTGTGGACCGATCACCATAGGGTGCCAGATCGGTCTGTGGACCGATCCAGGCTAACACAGAGGGATTTCTGTGATTAATTGCGAAGCAGCTTGATCGGTCCCTTGGACCGATCAGACATACTCCTGATCGGTCCGGTGACCGATCAGGCTCCCTGAATTTTTTTGATACGATCTGAAATTTCAGTTTCAAACTCCCTATCGATTTCTGATAAGATCAGATGAAAATTATCGATCTTGGAAGTGATCCCTTGATTATAATTGATCCTTTAACAAGGATTAAAGGTCCTTATGAGTCTAACAAATCAATTTGCTCCACCCAAGTGAAGTCAAATTCAATCACAAACATTCAATCAATTTCCAACCAAGTTTGTATCAAGAAAAAGTCTCCAATCAAGGTTCCTTGATTGGAATATCCAAGTATTATCATAGAACCAAGTACACATATGTTATGCATTGGTTTTCCCCATACTTGGTCAACTTAGTGATTATTGTCTCGTCAACCGAATTTCTCAAGGGATGCATTGACATTTTGAGTAATTAGGTTGATCCTAACATCTCACCCCATTTCTAGCAAACAAAAACGTTTTGTTAAACCTTATAGTTTGTGTGAAATGTCCCCAAGTTACCCAATAATTGTTCCCAACAATTTGAATTGATCATGAAGGGTTTTGAATGCTTTTTAATCCTAGGAAGCGCGACACATTCCCAACTCCCTTCGTAGGAAACTAAATTCATTCTCAGGGAGTGGTTTAGTGAAAATGTCCGCTAAATTCGATTTGGACTCTACATGTGAGAGTACAATATCTCCTCTAGCAACATGATCTCTAATGAAGTGATGACGCACTTCAATATGTTTGGTTCTAGAGTGATGGAATGGATTCTTAGTTAGGTTTATGGTGCTTATGTTGTCACACAACATTTGCACACCCTTGTAGGTCAATCCATAGTCCTCAAGTGTATGAATCATCCATAACAATTGCGATACACTCTCTCCCATGACGATGTACTCTGCCTCAGTCGTGGAGAGAGCAACACAATATTGCTTCCGACTTGACCAACTAACTAATGGTGATCCTAAGAATTGGCAACCCCCACTAGTGTTTTTCCGATCCAACTTGCACCCAGCATAGTTGGAATTGGTGTAGCCAATTAGGTCGAATGACTCGGTAA
>JAGFNQ010009925.1:0-55320 GCA_024364735.1 Boesenbergia rotunda | reverse complement strand
ATGAAAAATCGAGGTTCATCTTCCCGACACGAGTAGTGAACTCGAATCCCCCTTGAGGACCTTGTTGTAGGTTGTTGTAAAATTCAGAGACGAGGTCGTAATTTATGGTCCGTCCAAGGAAAGAAGAAAACCCAGATTGTAGTAAGTGACAATCTCCATGACAGAGGGACAGAACTCAGTTAGGAAGGGAACATCAATAGATCTGCAGGGTATAGTTTGAATGTCCTAGCTTGAAAGGCCTGTTCACAGGCCGCATTTGGGAACCTGGAGCTAGAAGAAGGCTGTGGCCTTCTGGAAGGGCAGAGGAGGAAGGAGCTTTCCCCCTCGAGCTGCCCTCAGCAGCTTCCTTGCCCTTGGATGACTTTCTAAAGGGTTTTGAATTGATCATGACACAGAATTCAAATTATTTGATAAGATCGATCAAACAAAACAAGAATTGATCATATAAGATGATACCCAATCAAAAGATAGATAGATTCGATCATAGACATAAGGTGAAAAAGTAAGGTCACGGTAGGCAAAACATGATCACGGTACACCAGCAAGAACAAGAACAAAACCATGGTTAGCTTCATATCATATAATCCATGAAGGATTTGTAGAAAAACTGAAATCAAGCTTACTTAGGCGCCATGGGTGAGCTTGCGCAAGGAGGAAAGAAGCTAGTTCCTCAAGTTGAGAGAGAAAAAGGCCTGCGCAATAGAAACTCTCGGACGCAGAGAGCTTGGAATAAGTGGGGAGCTCGCAGGGAACAGGAAGACACCAGTAGGGATCTCCGCAAGCAATCCGCACGAATGGGGAGACGAGGAGAGTGCTCTCGCTCAAGCAAGGTCGCGCAGATGAGGAGTTTCGGCCTAAGGGTTTGGCGCTGAAAAGGGTTTTGCGAAATTAATCGGGTTGGTGGATCGGGTCCACCAACCAGAATTTAATGCGTTTGAACGGATCACCGTTCGATCTGATCCGCACCAGACCATCAGGCTATAGCCTGATCGGACTGGCCGGGTCCTTGATCGGTCGGATGATCAGACGCGCTCTGATCGGTCGGGTGACCAGATCAGGATACGAACAGTAGGGTCTGGAGGAAAACTGCTGGGCTCCCTGATTCTGGTCTGTGGAACTGATCCCATAGGGTGCCAGATCGGTCCAGGGACCGATCCAGGGCTAGCTCAGTACACTTAGTCAAATTCCGGAAGATCACGGCTTGCCTCGTGAGTCGGTCTGTGGACCGAACACATAGGAAGAAGCCAGATCGGTCCAGGGACCGATCAGCCCTATGCCTGATCGGTCCGGTGGACTGATCAGGGTTCCTGGTATTCCCTGATACGAACTGAAATGTTCCAGTTCAGAATTTCTGAAACTTTTCAACCAAGATCTGATGAACTTTATCGAACTTGGAATGATTTCCTGACTAAAATTGATCCCTTAACAGAATCAAAGGTCCTTATAGGTTCAACAATCACTTTGACCCATACAAATGGAGTCAACTCAATCACAATCAATCAAGCAAAAATCAATCAAGTTTGAGTCAAATCCAATGTTCCAATCAAGTTTCCTTGATTGGAATGTCCAAGTATGATCAAGGAGCCATGTACACATATGTTATGCAATGGTTTTCCCCATACTTGGTCACCACCGTGATTATTATCTCGTCAACTTAATTTCTCAGGGATGCATTGACATTTTGAGAAATTGAGTTGATCCTAACATCTCACCCCATGTCTAGCAACAAAAATGTTTTGGTAAACCTTATAGTTTGTGTGAGATGTCCCCAAAGTTACCCAATTGATTCCCAACAATTTCGAAATAATCATGAAGGGTTTTGAATGCAATTTGAAAATCATGAAGCGCGACACATTCCCAATTCCCGTCTTAGGAAACTAAATTCATTTTCGGGAAGTGATTTAGTGAAAATGTCAGCTAGGTTTGACTTGGACTCTACATGAGAGAGTATGATGTTCCCCCTAGTTACATGATCCTTAATGAAGTGATGTCTTACTTCAATATGTTTTGTCCTAGAATGATGGACTGGATTCTTGGTTAAGTTAATTGTACTAATGTTATCACATAACACTTGCACACCCTTGTAACTCAATCCATAGTCCTCTAAGGTATGAATCATCCACAACAATTGCGATACACTCTTTCCCATGGCGATATATTCTGCCTCAGTAGTGGAAAGAGCGACACAATGTTGCTTCCGACTCGACCAACTTACTTAGGACGAACCTAAGAATTGGCAGCCCCTACTAGTGCTTTTCCGGTCCAACTTACATCCAGCGTAGTCGGAATCCGTATAGCCAATCAAGTCAAAAGATTCGGTACGGGGATACCAAAGACCTACACCAATTGTGCCCTTGAGATATCTCAAAATTCACTTAACAGCAATTAAATGAGAATCCTTGACACAAACTTGATACCTAGCGTACATACCTACAGCAAATAGTATATCTGGTCGACTGGCTGTGAGGTATAGCAGACTACCTATCATGCTTCGATATTGAGTTAGATCAACGGGTTTACCACTCTCATCATTGTCTAATCTTGTGTTTGTAGTCATGGGAGTGGTTATCTCTTTTGATTCACTCATATTGAATTTTCGAATCATTTCCTGTGTATACTTTGATTGGTGCACATGGATACCATCGCGAGTTTGCTTGATTTCAAGTCCAAGGAATAAAGTCAATTCTCCCACTAGACTCATTTCAAACTCACTCTCCATGTGTCCAATGAACTCATTTAAATAGCCCCTATTGTTTGAGCCACAAATTATGTCATCGACATATACTTGGGCTACAAATATATTGTCACCATTTCTTCGTAGAAATAGTGTAGGGTCTATTTGACCTCTAACGAAGCCCTTCTCAACTAGGAATGTCGACAACCGCTCATACCAAACCCGGGGTGCTTGTTTAAGGCCATAAAGTGCCTTTTTGAGCTTGAACACGTGGTTTGGAAATTCGGTACTCTCAAACCCCACCGGAGGTTGTTCGACATAGACCTCTTCTTTGATCAAACCATTTAGAAAGGCTGATTTGACGTCCATTTGATATAATTTGAAACCACGATGTGCTGCAAATGCTAGCATCAATCGGATGGACTCTAATCGTGCCACAGGAGCATATGTCTCATCATAATCAAGGCCTTCAACTTGACTGTAGCCCTTAGCTACCAAGCGTGCCTTGTTTCTAATGATTTCTCCCTTATGGTTCAATTTGTTCTTGAAGACCCATTTGGTTCCAATAATGGAGGTCTTCTTGGGTCTAGGGACTAAGTCTCAAACTTGACTCCTCTCGAATTGACCTAGTTCATCTTGCATTGCAATGATCCAATCGGGATCATTTAATGCTTCATCAATTTTTCTAGGTTCAATTTCGGAAATTAGGGCAACTTCATTAGCCTCATTCCGAAAGAATGATCTAGTTCTAACCCCCTGACGGATGTCTCCAACAATTTGATCTTGGGGATGACTAGAGACTAATCTAGTTTGCCTAGGAGTTGGTGGTGCTTCTTGAACAGGTTCACTAGACCCAAGTTCAGCCTCAGAATTCGGCTGATCAGTGGGTTGTCTAGGTTCACCGTCATCAGACTCATCACCATCAACAACACTTGGAGTTTCATTCAAACTTAGTCTCCTAAGTTCGAGTTGAACTCCTTCTACATTTTCTGATTGGTCACTTGATTTTGGAACTTCTTCAAAGAGCACATCAGCAGACTCTTCAACTAATCTAGACTTCTTGTTGTAGACTCGGTAGGCTTTGCTAACGAGGGAGTACCCGACTAGTATCCCTTCATCAGCCTTTGTCGTGAACTTTCCAAGATGATCCTTGGTGTTTAGGATGAATGTCTTACAACCAAACACCCTAAGGTGTTTAACTGTAGGTGGTTTCCCAAACCAAAGTTCATGGGGAGTCTTTCCTAGAAACCTATGAATCAGGACTCTGTTTTGCACATAGCAAGCTGTATTTACAGCTTCGGCCCATAAGTAACTCGGGAGTGAGTAAGCATGCTTCGTGCAGCCTCTTGTAGTACACGGTTCTTCCTCTCTACAACACCATTTTGTTGTGGTGTTCTAGGAGTAGAGAACTTATGTCTATAACCCTTATCTTGACAAAATTCTAAAAACCTTTGATTTTGGAATTCACCTCCATGATCACTTCTAATTGTCTTAATTGTTGATGATTTCTCATTTTCAACTCTTCTACAAAAAGAAATGAAAGTATCTAAGGTTTGGTCCTTATATTTTAAAAAGTAAGTCTATGTGTATCTAGTAAAATAATCAATGATAACAAAGCAATATCTACTTCCATTCAATGATATGATGGTACTACAATCAAATAGATCCATGTGAAGTAAATCTAATGCATTGGAAGTACTTACAGTGCTTTTACCTTTATGTGCAGATTTTGTTTGCTTACCCATTTGACATGCATCACATAATTTGTCTTTTTCATACTTGATGCTTGGTAAACCACGGACTAGCCCCTTGTTGGCCAGCTTCCGGATGTTCTTCATGTTGACATGTGCTAACCTCCGGTGCCAAAGGGTGGACTCTTCTTCTTTTGACATGAGACACTTAGAAAAAGCATTAGTAGCACTTTTAAATGAAACTTGATAAATATTGTCTACTCTTGCTCCTACTAGTACCGTGTCCAAGGTGTCATTTTGTCTAACTAGACATTGACTTGGTTGGAAGTCAATTGTGTAACCCGTGTCACATAATTGACTGACACTTAGGAGATTAAACTTCATCCCCTTGACTAGAAGGACATTTGAGATTCTAAGACATCCGGATATTTGAATGTCTCCTATTCCTATGACCTTAAGACTACCATTGTTACCAAATGATACATTACCTCTACTTTTCTTGTGAAGTGTGGTAAACAATGATCTATCCCCGGTCATGTGTTTGGAGCATCCACTATCAACGAACCAAGTTGATAGGTACTCCCCCTCAATCATAACCTACACAATTCGAAAAATAGAAGTTTTAGGTACCCAAACCTTGGGACCTAAAGCATCAACTAAACATGACTTAGGCACTCATGCCTTGACAACTTTCTTTTGAGTCTTGGGTGTCCTAGATTGTCTCATGTCAGTCCTAGACATGAGAGACACCAATGAGGGTTCTTTAGGGCGGTAACCAATATCGGCCCTATTGTAGACTGCCCTTTGGGCATTTAGAATCATATCTAGGGTCTTAGAGCTAGTTGAGAACTTCCCAAGAATATTCTTGAGCTTCTCAACCTCACTCTTCAAAGATTGGTTTTCCTCTACTAACAAGTTATCATGCAAGTCATTTACTTCCTCCACCTTGGAGGATTTCAAATTTTCAATTTCATGTTTCAATGATTTGATTTCATCTTCTAGCAATTCGACATGCAAATCATCAATGTTATCATCTCTAGAAGCCTTTAATTGATCAATTTCTAATTGCAATGCTTTAACTTTGTTTTTGGATTTCTTAAGCATACTAGTTAAACATGCAATTGCTCTATAACACTTTTCAAGCTCGGGAGTGTTGGATCGAGAGAACCGATAGAGGGGGGGTGAATATCGGAAATCGTTTTTCTTTAGGAAAGCTTAGAGCAAGTACGCAGCGGAAATTAGAAACACAGAGACACAGTCGATTTTACTTGGTTCGGAGCCTGTGTTGACTCCTACTCTAAGGCCCACGGTCGTTGACCGTTTACTTTGGGAAATTCTATATACGGCGCAAACAAGTTTACAAAATTGATTACAAAAGTAAGTGCAGTAAACTTAAATAGCTCTTTTTACCGACGTCCGAGGAAGATCGACTTTTCGGAGCAGCAGGACGTCGTCGGCTCGAGTTGGAAGAATTCCGGGGCGAAGCGCGAGAGTAGAAGAGCGTAGAAGCGTAGTTTTGAAGTTCTTGTTGAAGGCTTGGGCGTTGGGTGCTATTTATAGCACCTCGGGGCACCCTGGACGTCGGGGGCGCCCTGCCACGTGTCAAGGGATCCTCTTTTAGCTCGGTCAAATGTTATCCCATCCGAATAGGGATAAGTTTGACTCTGGGGGCGCCCTGGTCACAGAGGGCGCCTTGGCTGACTTCTTCCGCGCAGAAATCTCGGCTGTGGATAAAGATGAAGCTTCGCAGACTTGGGCGCAGGGCGCCCTGGCTGCTGAGGGCGCCCTGCCCAGTAAGCAGCCGAAGCCCTTTTTGCTTCACTTGGTTCTGGTTCACCTTGGGGGCACCCTGGACACTCAGGGCGCCCTGCTCAGCTGCTGCCTCACTCCTTTGAGGCTCTCTGAGTTGCAGACACACGTTCCTTCGGTCCTGTATCCAGGGTTAGTCCAAAACACAATAAAACAATTAATTATTAGTTTATACAGCCTTAGCTGTCTTGGTTCTGACTTTGGTCTCCAAAATGGAGCCCTAGGTCGAACCGACACCTACTGTTCCCTCGACGGGGAACGCGTCCTCACCTACTCCTCTCGGGAGAATTTACCTGATGCCAACCGCTCCTTTGGTTGGACTTTTGCCTGACGGTCCTTTGTCAGGTCTTGGATGCCGAGCTGCCCTTCGCTCGGTGCCTAGCATTCCTTCGCTAGGGCTTCAGTTCCAGGCTGTCCTTCGCCTAGCGCCTAGCAGTCCTTCGCTAGGGCTTTTGACTCTGGCTTTCCTTCGCCAGTGCCTAGCAGTCCTTCGCTAGGACTTTGATGACTAGCAGCCCTTCGCTAGTTGCCTAGCAGTCCTTCACTAGGACTTGATGACTAGCAGCCCTTCGCTAGTTGCCTAGCAGTCCTTCGCTAGGACTTGGTGACTAGCAGCCCTTCGCTAGTTGCCTAACAGTCCTTCGCTAGGACTTGGTGACTAGCAGCCCTTCGCTAGTTGCCTAGCAGTCCTTTGCTAGAGCTTGGATACTGGCAGTCCTTCGCTAGTTGCCTAGCAGTCCTTTGCTAGGGCTTTGTATCCTAGCATTCCTTCGCCAGGTGCCTAGCAGCCCTTCGCTAGGACTTTGTATCCTGCACACTCAATGAATATTGTTAGATCACAAACAAACTTAACCTTGAATCCTTTGCCAATATCAAAACAAGGTTCGATATGGTGCTTCCTGCACCAACAGGGAGAAGTTACCTCTTCATCATCCGAAGATGATGAAGCCGTGTTTGCGGAGCTTGAAGATTCATCACTGCTCTCCTCACCAAGAGCCATGAGAGCCACTTGCCTTGTGTTCTTCTCCTCCTTTTCTTCATCGGATGAGCTAGAGGATGACTCATCCCAAGAGGCCTTCAAGGCTTTCTTCTTCTTCTTGAATTTCTCTTCTTTTCGTTTGGATTTCTCCTCCTTCTTCTTAAGCTTTGGACATTCATTCTTGAAATGCCCTTTCCTACCACACTTAAAACAAGATGCATTATTCTTATCAAGTTTGGATTCACTAGTGTTACCTCTACTTTTGAAACGTCGATCCCTTCGCATCATCCTCCTCACAAAGTTTGCCATCTCAGATGAGGAGGAGCCACTGCCATCTTCCTCAGAATTGGACTCGGATTTGGAAGAGGATGAAGATGATGAGACCTCTTTCTCCTTCTTCTTCTCCTTCTTCTTCTTGTTGGTTCGGTCCCCTGCAACTAAGGCAATCCCCTTCTCCTTGGGGCCTTTGTTAGCCATTTCATGCAACTCCATCTCACAAAATAAATCATCTAATTTTACAATAGATAAATCCTTGGATACTTTGTAGGCATCCACCATAGATGACCACAAAGCATTCCTTGGAAATGCTTTCAAAACATACCTCACAAGGTCGCGGTTCTCGACCTTTTCATCAATTGAATGAAGCCCATTGAGGACTTCCTTGAAACGACTATGCAGCTCACTTACCGACTCATTCTCCTTCATGGAGAGATTTTGAAGTTGGTTGAGGAACAAATCCCTCTTTGCGATTCTAGAGTCCCGGGTGCTTTCGTGAAGCTCAATGAGTTTGTTCCACAGGTCCTTGGCACTTGTGAAAGGACCAACTTTGATGAGTTGATCTTTGTTCATGCCACATTGTAGAGTGACCACCGTCTTCGCGTCGGCTTCACTCTTTCGTGTTTGTTCGGCAGTCCACCGTGAAGACTCGAGTTCTTTACCTTCGTCATCCTTAGGAGGAATGAATCCCTCCTTCACCGTGAACCAAGTATGGATATCCATCTTCAAATAGTATTCCATCTTTGATCTCCAATATTGGAAGTCAGCGACATCAAAGAATGGAGGTCGGGTGGTGGAGAAGCCTTCTCTCAACGCCATCTTGTTGATAACTCTTGGATGTTAAGCCGTAAACAGAGCTCCAAGCTCTGATACCACTTGTTGGTGACGAGATGGCTAGAGAGGGGGGGTGAATATAGCCAACACTTTCTCTTTGAGAACTTAGCAAGTTTTCTGCACTTAGCTTATCAGTAGCACAGCGGAAGAAGCAAAGGAAAAACAAAACAGTGCAGTAAACTAAAAACAAAGATGAAAGCTAACAACCACAGCTACCAAGATCACTAACAAGAGGGTTTACAAGGTTCGGAGATAACTTGCCCCTACTCCTTGGCGTGCCCTTAAGGTGGGCGATCCCTTGATCGTCGGCAGATCAAGCCCCGGTGATCACCGGATATAAAGCAACCTCCTTCTCGGTGGAGAAACCTCTCCACAGCGTTTCAATCAGATAAATGTTTAAGCTCAATGAAACAACAAGAAAGATCTTACTCAAACACCCAGCAAAGAGAAGAACGCAGCAGGCTTCCCTGAGCTCCACCCAGTGGATCTCACGCAAGAACCCTTCTTCGTGTCTTCCCACTGTCGGACTCCAAGCCTCTCGTTCTCTCCTTCAAGTGCTCGAGTAATGGATGATTGCTTCTCGATAGCTTGCTCAGAATGATGGAAACTTCAAGAACACAGCAAGCTTGATGTGGAGAACTCAAGGCACAGGAACTCAAGAACACAAGCTGTAAGCTTTCGAATGTTTCTCTGCTTCCACCAAGCTGTCCCCCGTTCCTTTTTGTTTCTCCACCAAGCATCAAGTGACCTCATCTCCAGCAGCCTCCAGCTGCCTCACTGCCAACGCCAGCTACACTGAACCCTTACTGAACTTCCTGAGCTCCCTCAGCCAAGCTTCAGTCAGCGGCTTCAGTCAGTGGCTTCAGTCCTGCAGCTCCAGCCGTTGCAACCTGAGATGAGAAATGGACAAACCTGCTCCAAGGAAAGCCTCCATTGACTTCTCCTTGAGTGTTTGAATCCTCCCCTGTCACCTGCAGCTTAGTCAGAATATTAGAGTAGTATATCACACAGTAAATCAAGTATCAGAGGCAACCATCAGCGAATCGGATACGGTCAGACGTGATCAGAGCGTCTGACAGTGCAATATGAATTAAAGTGATCGGACACCCGACCGATCAGAGCGACTCCTGATCGGTCACCAGACCGATCAGGCTAGGTCCAGACCGATCAGGCTAGAGCCTGATCGGTCTCCAACGCTCAATCAGAAATCGCGATTTCTTTGTGACTTCTCCTAGATCGATCACCGGACCGATCCCAGGTCGTGGATCGATCACCCGAACGATCCACTCCTTTCTTGGGCGATTTCTGAGCTTCGCAGTCCAGACCTCCTGATCGGTCATCAGACCGATCAGACAGCCTCCTGATCGGTCACCAGACCGATCAGATCATGATCAGACCGATCAGGCTCCGTCCTGATCGATTATAGAGAGGAACCTGCGACGCTTGATCGTTCTCCGGAACGATCTGCACAGTGATCCTGATCGGTCACCCGACCGATCAGGAGCAGTTCAGCAGGGGAACTCAACCTCACTGCTCGCTCCCTGATCGGTCACCAGACCGATCAGGAGCCAGTCAATGGGTGAAACGCATACTCCCTGATCGGTCACCAGATCGATCAGGAGCAGCACAGTAGATTCCCAACCTCACTGTGTGCTCCCTGATCGGTCACCCGACCGATCAGTCATCGCTGGATCGGTCACCAGACCGATCCACGAAGGAGCAGCTTGCCAGAATCCCTGATCGATCACCAGACCGATCCAGGGACTCAAACTCAGCTCTCCAAGCTAAGTTTCCATCCACCTTAGCCCTCCAAGCTAAGGATTTTCCATCTAACTCTCCAAGTTGGGAATTTGCACCTAACCCTCCAAGTTAGGAGTTTTCACCTAGCCCTCCAAGCTAGGACTTTTCACCCAACCCTTCCGAGTTAGAACTTCATCCAACCTAGCCCTCCAAGCTAGGCACCTGACCCTCCAAGCCAGGACTTTTTCACCTAATTCTCCAGGATGGGAATTTGCACCTAACCCTCCAAGTTAGGACTTTTCACCTAGCCCTCCAAGCTAGGACTTTTCATCCAACCTTTCCGAATTAGGACTTTTCCAACACCTAGCCCTCCAAGCTAGGACTTTTCAACACCTAACCCTCCAGGTTAGGATTTTCCAGCACCTAGCCCTCCAGACTAGGATTTTCAACACCTAACCCTCCAAGTTAGGATTTTCCAACACCTAGCCCTCCAGACTAGGATTTTCCATACTATGCTTGATCCCCGATCAGGACTTAATCATAATCAATAATCATCCACCTAAACTTAAATCGGTGTCAACACCAAAACAACAATCAGGGCCAGATTGCATCAACATCAAGGACCTCAGAAGACCTAATTTCCTTCTTTCTTCGCATGTATAGTATGCCCCTGTACAATTTGGATCAATAGTCGTGCAAGATTTTCTTAAATTCCTCCTCTTGGTCCTCCGCCCAAATATATCTCTTCTGTAAAATAATATAGGGCAATTTATCAAAAGGCATACCCAAGAATTGATATCTACCAAAAGGCGTACCATGGTTTTATTTTTACTAAAGGGCGCACCCATTTTTATGAACTTCCTCTTATACCCCTTTGCCAAATATTACCTTTCTCTTTCTTTTCCTCTTTCTCTTTCTCAGTAACGAATCTCGAGACATCTGAACCTGCTTTTTCAGACTTTCATTTTAAAATAATATATTTGGGAATTGGCTAAAAAATATAAGGTAAAGAAAGAAAAATTATTTCAGTTAAAATAAACCTCTCTTCCAACGTGATTTCAAAAATATAAAGAGATGATTTTTTATATTTGATTAATATAAATTAATATATTAAATAATATTTAATAAATATATTAATATAAAAAAAAATCTATCAAAACACGTGATTTCAGATTCAAACGCAGGACCTGAAGTCATCATATGAGAGGCTGAAGTCATCTAACTTCAGGCCCTGAGAGGGCCTGAAATCAGATGATTTCAGGCCTAAGCAGGTTCAAACCAGATGTCATTATTATATATCTTATTTGAAATCATATTTCTCAACACATCAGTCCGATTGTAATATATTTTATTTGTTAATTAATAAAATACGGTACAACATACAACACATCAGTTATAACATTATATATTGATGATTAATTTTTAATTTAACTCATGCGTAAAGAGAAGTTGAAAAAGGAAGAAACACATCACGTCTTACCAAATGACTTCAGACCCTGCTTTTTCTTTTTCAGATTTTTTATATTTGATTAATATAAATTAATATATTAAATAATATTTAATAAATATATTAATATATTAAAAAACCTATCAAAACACGTGATTTCAGATTCAAACGCAGAACATGAAGTCATCATATGAGGGCCTGAAGTCATCTAACTTCAGGCCCTCCTTGGGCTTGAAGTCAAATGACTTCGGGCCTAAGCAGGGCCCGAAGTCATTTGACTTCAGGCCCTACGTGTATTCAAAAAAATTTTATTTTAATTTTTTTAAAATAATATTTAATCATGATTTATTAAATTAATTATTTATAGGGTAATCTTTTATGTTGTAAACTTCTAATGATTATAAATTATGTTGCAATAGGAATTTTTTAGGTCTATCAGTGGGTTTTCACCAAAACCCACTGATGGACCTAGGATATTTGGATTTCGAAAAACCCAACATCAATAGTTAGAGTTGAGCTAGGAGATGATATTTTTGGCGTCCAAACTTCTAATGCTTATAAATTATGTTGCAATAGGAGTTTTTTAGGTCTATCAGTGGATTTTCACCAAAACCCACTGATGGACCTAGGATATTTGGATTTTGCAAAACCCAGCATCAATAGTTAGAGTTGATCTAGGAGATGATATTTTTGGCGTCCAAACTTCTAATGATTATAAATTATGTTGCAATATGAATTTTTTAGGTCTATCAGTGGGTTTTCACCAAAACCCACTGATGGACCTAAGATATTTGGATTTTTCAAAACCCAATATCAATAGTTAGAGTTGAGCTAGGAGATGATATTTTTGGTGTCCAAACTTTTAATGATTATAAATTATGTTGCAATAGGAGTTTTTTAGGTCTATCAGTAGATTTTCACCAAAACTCACTGATGTTCTCATACCGTATCAGTTGGCACAGAACTTTGCAGTAACAATGTAGAATCATACCTTGTTTTAGTAAATCATCTTTATATCTTTAATTTTGCTGATCAATATATATTATTATCTCTCTTAATTATTTTTTTATATTTATTAATTTTATAAAATCAAGCAGAGCCTGAAATCTTTGATTTTAGGCCCTGAGCATAACACATGCTTTCTCAGCGTTTTTTATTGTGATTTCAGAAATATAAAGAGATGTTTCATTACGTTTCAGACCTACGTAAAAAAACCTATCATAACACATAATTTCAGACCGATGAAAAGCCTGAAATCAACTAATTTCAGGCCTTGAGCAGCACCTAAAATCAACTGATTTCAGGCCCTGCGTCGGCCTGAAATCATGTGTTATGATAGATATTTTATGTAGGCCTGAAACGTAAAGAAACATCCCTTTATATTTCTGAAATCACAATAAAAATCGCTGAGAAAGACTGTCACGCCCCGAGACCCAAGAGCCGCTGATCCAATATAAAATCGGACAGCACCTCCCCTGTCCGGCGGACAATTTACACATACACACAACAACTATAACAACACCACGTAGTTTATCTTTGGCCTCAGGCCTCCAAAATAGATAAACACAACATAAAACATAAGACAACTAAGTAGATCATACCTGACTACGGACCGGTCCGACTTATGACGAAACAACAAATACAACAACCCCTTAGGGCTCACGACACATACGACATATACATATCGCCTAAAGAATTATAAAACAACACACTATAAAGTACAAAATGAAACCATGTCGTCGCGATGGGTAGGGACTGACTGCTGGGCTCTTCTGGCGACTCCAAGTATCTCAACCTGAAATAAAAACATATGGCAACGGTGTGAGTCCATAAACTCAGCGAATACCCAGTAGATATGCATAGTATGTTATAATAACAATAGAAGTCTACGCTGATACAACCTCATATGAACAATAGGAAAGGGTATACTGAAGATACTGAATAAAGATACATACCAGAATCCATCTAACCTGAAAAGAGGATATTAAGTACCAAGGGAATATCAATAGACATATAATCTCAGATAACAAGTCTCCAAAATATGCATGTCAAACAAGTGCAGCAATCAAGTGCAGCAAACAATGCACGATGCAAAGTATGCACATGGTGCAATACCATGGTCACCCCCTAACTCCAGTCAAGCCACCGAGATAGGCGATACTGTGTCGGCCGAGTGGGTAGAGCTGTGACACTGTCCGTACTCTGCCATCACTGCTCCTGAGTGACCGAGTGGACAGGATGCTGGTGGAGTAAACACTCCGCCCCATATATATATGGGGGAGATATCTCTCTCATCTTCTCTGGTCTATGGGTAGAGAAGGGATCCCTGCCTGCTACCACGCTCCGAAACCACTACCCATGAGTGGACAAGCGGAGCAGTACAGAGTAAATGCACACACCCAGCGGTATCCACTAACCCATGAGTGGCCGTGTGTGCATATCATGTGCCGGAAGACGATTAGGCTCAACCACAAGGGAGTCGCTGATCGCTGGCATGCAACAATGCAAGGATGGTGTATGATAGATACACATACCTCCCTCCCCAAGTCCTCAGTATACTAAGTCTCAGTCTGAAATCCTATAACAGGAAATACAGGTAACCTACAAGGTATACTGGCCGAAATCTACAGATCTCTCAAAGTCAAACACAAGAGATACCTCACGATATCTAAGCATACATATAGATATGACAATACTTGAGACTGTATAGAACTAACTGTATAATAACTCAAGGATAACCAACAAGTATCCAGGACAGGCATAATAACTCAGGGATAACTAACAAGTATCCAGGACAGGCAAGTATCCAGGACAGGCATAATAACTAAGGGATAACTAACAAGTATCCAGGACAGGCATAATAACTCAGGGATAACTAACAAGTATCCAGAACAGGCATAATAACATCAGGGATAACTAACAAGTATCCAGGACAGGCATAATAACTCAAGGATAACTAACAAGTATCCAGGATAGACATGATAACTCAGGGATAACTAACAAGTATCCAGGACAGGCATAATAACTCAGGGATAACTAATAAGTATCCAGAACAGGCATAATAAATAAGGAATAGCGTATAATCTTACTGCTATCTATAACAGTCTATGCATAACAATATGACAATATCAAAAGAGATAAGTCAAGGGTACCCGCCTCCGAATAGACGCTCGTACGCAAAGAGAACCTCCTGTCCGATGGTCCGCAACCGAAAGTCCAAATCAATGTCCTGTATCATAGGACATATTTAATTAGCTATCACACAGAAACGGTAACTAGCTAATAAATCCCTAAGTCATATTAGGATTAACCTAACCATCTCAATTAGGTTTAATTCCACAAAGCTAAACCCAAACTAACCGCACCATGACCAATTCTTGGAGCCTATCACAGAACATCCATTTACCCAAGTGTCACGCTACCATCAATTAGCCCAATCATCAACCTAAACCAATAAAGCAAAGTATCCTTTGACACAAATTCACTAATCCCTTTGTCACTATCAATACCTTGAAACAAAAAGGGTCCAAAAGCCCACGACCAAATTTGAAAATCTCCAACTACAATTAAACAACACAGTTTGCTACAACTCCAAATGGAGCTCACGGCAAAAGCATAGGTAATCAATGAATCCAGCCTCTACCAAAGCCCAAAATCGAATCAATATCCAATACACAGTTCATTCACCAGCTGACCTTCATAATCCATCCAATTCTTTCAATCCACCAAACTTAATTCCCCAAAGGAACTCACAGTCGAAAATAGCACAACATGAACACCCAGACAGAACCATGCCCAAAAGAAAAATAGATCGAAACCTAATGATATACTCACGGCTCAAAATCGAATAGCTAACCCAAGATCACATTACCTGATGCGCCGGTAGGGACGATTCTTGC
Organism: Boesenbergia rotunda; assembly: GCA_024364735.1. Classification (NCBI taxonomy): domain Eukaryota; kingdom Viridiplantae; phylum Streptophyta; class Magnoliopsida; order Zingiberales; family Zingiberaceae; genus Boesenbergia; species Boesenbergia rotunda. The sequence continues at coordinate 39,971 of JAGFNQ010009925.1, read as the reverse complement.
CCTGATCCAACAAGCTCAGAGGTTGCAAGACGAAAACGCCACCAGGATTCCCTCGTCTTCAATGACTCGCATGAAACCCCGGATCTGTCCTTGCCGGTTGAAGCTTTGGATTAGCAGCCACGAAGGGAGATTAGGTCAGAGAGATGAGTGATGCTCACTTGCTGCGATTGAGATGAAAGGACACAAACATAAGGAAAACCGACCTCTCACCACTGTCGACGGGAGCTAGGGCATCGTCAGAGTGCCTCCCGTCAATAGGCGTCGGCTGCGACTAGGGTTCGCCACACCGGAAGAAGAGGAAGGGGATGGCGTCGGCGCTCGATTGGGAGAGGAAGGAGAGAACTGCGGCGGAAAACAGAGCCCTAATCGGCTCTTATTTGAGGTCATTTTGCATTTAAGCCCACAAACATTGGCCCTATTACAAAACTGACCCTAGGTTTTTAAATTTCTTTATCCATTAACCCTTGTAACTATTTGATTCATTACATTCTAGTCCTTTCTAATGTTTATATTATACCATTTGAACCCCAAAATTTATTGTATGAGCCAGTAAACTATAAGACCCTTTTCCGAGACCTTTCCGGAATGGAATAAAAATGTCGGATTTAACAAAGACTACTTTACAATAAAAATCGCTGTAATATGTTGTTTCTACATTTTGAGGTTCAATTCTTCAGAAATCATTGCATAGTGCACTACGGAAAGATTCTGTATTCTAAATTCTGAATTATAAATCAAAGTTTACTCATTTTGAGATTCTGTATTCTAAATTGTATGCTTTATCTATCTCTTATAATAGATTGCACTATGGAAAGATTTATGAAGAATTAAACCTCAAAATGCAGAAACATGTTACAGCTATTTTTATTGTAAAGTAGTCTTTCTCAGCGATTTTTATTGTGATTTCAGAAATATAAAGAGATGTATCTTTACGTTTCAGGCCTACGTAAAAAAACCTATCATAACACATGATTTCAGGCCGACGCAGGGCCTGAAATCAACTCTGTGTCGGCCTGAAATCAACTGATTTCAAGCTCTGCGTCGGCCTGAAATTATGTGTTATGATAGGTTTTTTTTACGTAGGTCTGAAACGTAAAGAAACATCTCTTTATATTTCTGAAATCACAATAAAAATCACTGAGAAAGCATGTGTTATGCTCAGGGCCTGAAATCAAAGATTTCAAGCTCTGCTTGATTTTATAAAATTAATAAATATAAAAAAAATAATTAAGAGAGATAATAATATATATTGATCAGCAAAATTAAAGATATAAAGATGATTTACTAAAACAAGCTATGATTCTACATTGTTGCTGCAAAGTTCAGTGCCAACTGATACGGTATGAGAACATCAGAGAGTTTTGGTGAAAATCCACTGATAGACCTAAAAACTCCTATTGCAACATAATTTATAATCATTAAAAGTTTGGACACCAAAAATATTATCTCCTAGCTCAACTCTAACTATTGATATTGGGTTTTGAGAAATTCAAATTGTTGGTGCAAGTTGCATCAATGATGTTCCTCTTGAAGTATTTTAATGTTTGACAATATACTTAAGTCAGTGATACACTAAATAGACAAAGGGGAGTAATAGAGAAGTAACCTTAGCTGAAGAAAAGTCCTAGTTGATCTAGGCGTCGAAACCCTAAGTCCCAGCGAAGGGCTGCTGGGCACCTAGCGAAGGGCTGCTAGGTATCGTAACCCTAAGACCTAGCGAAGGGCTGCTAGGCACCTAGTGAAGGACTACTAGGCATAGAAGACCTAGCGAAGGGCTGCTAGGCACCTAGTGAAGGACTACTAGGCATAGAAGACCTAGCGAAGGATTGCTAGGCACCAGGCGAAGGACCGCTTGGTAACAAAGACCTAGCGAAGGGTTGCTAGGCACCTGGCGAAGGACTGCTAGGAAATGAAGACTTGGTCTGAGGGACTAAGCAACTTAGTTGAGCGATGACTAAGGACAGGAGTAGAGACGGGTCAAAGTTTGGGCGTCTCGAGATCCGGAGTAATCGGAGGCTAAGCAAAAGTCCATCCGAAAGACTGGGTGGTAACCGTCTCCTGAAAGGAGTAGGTGAAGGGCGAGTTCTCGGGGATGGGAACTTGTGCCGGTTCGACCTAGGGTTTCGTGCAAATCCGAAGTCCGAACCAAGTCCTTAAGCCTAATATTATATGTATATATGCTTTGTGTCTGTGTATCTTGCAGGTAACAAGAACCGGAGACAAAGCAAGCAAAAAAACCCATTTGCAGGCTTTAAGGAGGGCGCCCCCATCAAGGAGGGCGCCCTCACCAACCAGGGCACCCTGAACAGCCAGGGCGCTCTGAGCCAAAGGTAAAAACAGCAGTTAGGTGAAGCAGGCAAAACAGGTGTCAAGCAGGGCGCCCTGAGCGTCCGGGGCGCCTTGGTTCAAAGCTGTATTTGCAGTTTCGAACCCAAAACACAAATAAGCCATCATGAAGGCGCCCTGGAGGTCCGGGGCGCCCTGGTCAAAGATCTTATCACCTGCGGCGAGGTAGGCGCAAGGATAAGGTTTGACAGAGTCTTCCGGGGCGCCCCCAGCGTCCAGGGCACCCCCAGGAGGCCTATATAAGGGGCTTCGACCCCTCAGCTTCAAAGACAACATTCCAGAGCGATTCTGATCATTCCGACCGACGACAACACGCTAGAAACAAGGCTCTACGACCGGGAGGCTCCAGGAGGAGGTGCGCGGCACTTCGGAGGTCCAGATCGGCCGAGCATCATACTTTTTATCGTTGGTTTGCTTTTTAATTACTGTACTTTAACTTTCCATACTTCTGATTGTAAACTTGCACTGTAAGTCGGGTTTCTCCGCCTCCGGAAAGTCCGGGAAGGAGACCAATAGTGGACGGGTGTACCCGTGCATAGGCCTTGGATGTACTGACCCTGGGGGGTCGGGAACCAAGTAAAAATCCGCCATGTCACTGTCTTTGTTTTTCTTCGTTCTATTTATTTTCCGCTGCACTAACACTCTAAGTCTAGATCGAAAGTTTACGAAGTACTCCGAAAGATTTCGAACGGTCGATATTCACCCCCCCTCTATCGACGGCACCGGTCCTACACAAATATCCTAGGTCCATCAGTGAGTTTTGGTGAAAACCCACTGATAGACCTAAAAAACTTCTTTTGCAACATCATTTATAATCATTAGAAGTTTGGACGCCAAAAATATCATCTCCTAGCTCAACTCTAACTATTGATGTTGGGTTTTGTGAAATCCAAATCTCCTAGGTCCATTAGTGGGTTTTGGTGAAAACCCACTGATAGACCTAAAAAACTCTTATTGCAACATAATTTATAATCATTAGAAGTTTGGACACCAAAAATATCATCTCCTAGCTCAACTCTAACTATTGATGTTGGGTTTTGCGAAATCCAAATATCCTAGATCCATCAGTGGGTTTTGGTGAAACCCACTGATAGACCTAAAAAATTCTTATTGCAACATAATTTATAATCATTAGAAGTTTACAACATAAAAGATTACCCTATAAATAACTAATTTAATAAATCATGATTAAATATTATTTTAAAAAAATTAAAATAAAAAAAATTTTGAATACACGCAGGGCCTGAAGTCATCTAATTTCAGGCCCTCTCAAGGCCTGAAGTCAAATGACTTCAGGCCCTCATATGATGACTTCTGGTCCTGCGTTTGAATTTGAAATCACGTGTTTTGATAGATTTTTTTATATATTAATATATTTATTAAATATTATTTAATATATTAATTTATATTAATCAAATATAAAAAATCTGAAAAAGAAAAATCAGGGCCTGAAGTCATTTGGTAAGAACTGTTTCAACTTCTCTTTACGCATGAGTTAAATTAAAAATTAATCATCAATATATAATGTAATAACTGATGTGTTGTAAGTTGTACCGTATTTTATTAATTAACAAATAAGATATATTACAATCGGACTGATTTTTGGGCCTAAGAAAGAGAAATATGATTTATAATGAAAAGTCTGAAAAAGCAGGTTCAAATGTCTTGAGATTCGTTATTGAGAAAGAGAAAGAGAAAGAGAAAAAAAAGACAATATTTGGCAAAGGGGTATAAGAGGAAGTTCATAAAAATGAGTGCGCCTTTTGGTAAAATTGAAACTATGGTACGCCTTTTGGTATATACCAATTCTTGAATACGCCTTTTGGTAAAAAGCCGAATAATATATATATATATATATATATTGAGTATCATGTTAGTTTTTACATTAAATAGAATTTATATCTAAACTACTTACCAAAAATTCACCATATTAAAAATTCTTCATATCCTACTCTACATAGCCCCATGTAGTAGCAGTCGAGGATAATCATTCTTTAAATTTCTTTGTTATGTAAGATGAGACCTGGTGAACGTTTGGGAGAAAGTTGTAGCAAAAATATCATAAATAAGCTATGTGTGATTTTAAAAATGTAAAAAATGTACTGAAATACATATTTACTTACCTGTCACCAACTACTCAAAAAGTAATTTGGTCACCACGTCGTCTCTACCCAGACAATTGAGAATGTCCAGAAGGAATACCTTCTCATACTTCTCTTTCACTTGACTTTAGCATGCCATACATTTAAACTTCAAGCGTAGTGTTTCATCTACATTTGATTGATCAAATGTATTCATTGCACCGTAAATCATTGATTGCATTGCATCAACAGACATATATGATGCTTCTAGACCAATTGATTGGATGATGAACCGACGAAAGGTCTAATGAGTTCAAATACATACGACTCTCTATGACAATACTAATTATAATAATTTGGAACAAACTCATACCTACAGATATGTGTTTTCATTGTATCCTCATCACGGAAAGCTGTATTTTTACATTTGCACTGATTACATAGACACTTTAACTTGGCGTCATTCAAACACTCAAGATGAGATTTTGCAAAGTTCATAAATCTTCAACCTCAGCAAAAAATTCTTCACGGATAAATCTAGTATCTAACCTATTGTACATCATGTCTTGTTTATATACATTGTATCCTAATAATAATAAAATATTCAATATGGATACTCATGCAAATATGTTTAGGTACGTTCACAAATGTACATAATTAATCAGTGTCCTATATCAAAAAGATACAACTTAACTACTTTAACAAATAACAAACTAGCTAAACTAAATTCCAAATTTGATTAGGATCATCCTTAATTGCAATGTTCATCAATTATTCTTAACTACTGCCTAGTTTTCGATTTATCCAAATTATCCAAATTAGTATCCGATTAATCAAACCAACACCTAGTCACAAAACAGAAGTGATATTACATTCTACAATTCACGAGAGTTAGCTCTATCCACCTACTAATCAAGATTCATCTAATATGGTATCACAGGGCAAATCATCTCAAGATCCAAAAAACTAAGCTAAAAACTTAAATCAAAAATATGTTTTGGTGATTCTTTACCGAATCAAGGCAAATATTCATCTAAAATGGAAAACCAATGATGATCCTACGCATCCCGCCCCGCGGATTTGGCTGACGTGACCCCAGTTGGTCGTGCACGACCACAGGCAGCCGCAGTTGGCTACACACGGCCGCAAACAGCCGTGCGCTTGGAGGGGATACCAATGTCAAAAAAAAATCTTCCCATACTTGAGTATCTATGACCGGAGGAGGAGATCATTGGAGGAGGAGACGAGGAGGATTCGCGAGCACACGCGTAAGAAAAAAGTCCTCGACCGAAAATAGACCTTAATAATAGCTACAGATAAGTTAAATCCGTCACTATGAGCAACGGATTTAAGTTGTCCATCACTATTGTTCTGACCTTGGCAAGGGGAAACTCTAATATTGCGACGGATGATTTTAATCCATCGATAATAGCGGCGGATTAATAGCAATGGATTATTTTAATCCGTCACTATTAACGACGGACTTTAAACCAAAGGCTAATTTTTTTGTAGTAGGAGGATCCATGATAAATAATTGGAACACAGCTAAGGTATAAAATCACCTGTGTAAAAATCAACCTTCATTATACAGAAGCTTGTTTCATTTTTAATCTTGAGGTCCAAGGATCAAAATATGATAAAATCAATGTCCGTCTTCTCCACACACTAGCCACAACATCCGAACTAATTCTCATAATTTATCTCTTCTATATTGGTCCTAGGACGAGTTGATGGGTGCGTTAGAGAAGACCGAATATACGGATCTTTTACCGAAATTGTTTCATCTCTTACCGTCATTATGAGCCTATGAGGTATCCAATTAGTTAGACGGTGAAAATATTTACTATATATTAATGAAGTAAAGATCAAATCTGGAAAAATGTATATTCTTGAAAAAAAAAACCCCTCACCTCCTAATGACTTAACAATCGATCATAAATAATCTCATAATTACCTCTCTTTAAATAATTGATTTCATTACCTACTATCTATTCCGGAGATGATTTTTCTATGTTTACATGATAGATTGATAACTAATACATATTATATTATCATCTTAAAATTTAAAAATTAAAATTTGATATAAGTTTAAAAAGCTAATTTTAACCTCCAAACCAATAATTTTATAATTTACTTCATCTGTTATTAATCCTGACAAAATAAATTAAGAAAAAATTTGAAAAAACTCCCCAATCCTAAACTCATCTTTGCATGCAGTCCCCATCCGAAAATTCCTTTTCATGCACTCCCTAATGGGATTGACAAGATAATTTTGTATATTATTTTTTTATCAGTATAAAAGAGTAAAAATTCAGTATACATTATAAATATTTGAGTATAAATTATTTAAGATTGAGTACTAATTTAAGAAATTTGAGTATTATTTGAAAAAAAATTGAGTATATATTGTTTCAGTATATAGTAAAAATTTCAATATGCATTATAAAAATTTAAGTATAAATTGATTTAGATTAAGTATTATTTGAAAAAATTTGAGTATAAAATTTAGAAATTTGAGTATGTGAGATTGCATCCACCATATCAAGATTTTCACACGAGAGGTCACCGAAACTGTATACTCAAATTTTCTAAATTAGTACTCAATCTCAAATAATTTATACTCAAATCTTTATAATGTATACTGAATTTTCACTCTTTTATATTCAATCTATCAGAGAGTGAATGTAATCAAATGAGGAGTGCATGTAAAAATCAATTTAGGATTGAGGAGTTTTCTCCGATTATCCGAAAAGAGATGCTGAAATGGAATGAATATTTTCTCAACTTGAGGCGATTTGCCTGTCAATTTCTTGGAGACAGTAGCATGTTGTTGATGACGACACGGAGATTGATGGAAAGCGATTGACGTGGCTCGACGATCTTCCATGGCAGCGCATGTGGAGGACCCCACGCGGTTGGTACTTCAACTGCCTCCTTCCTCTCCATGTGCCCGCCGTCACTCTCCGGCGAGCACCCAAAACTCGTTGTGTCTCTTTGCCACCCGCAGCGACGCGCCGCCCATTGCCAACCATGCCTATAAATGCCCCGCCTTCTCCCTCCTCCTTAATCGCCACAAGTCTACACAGCCACCGACAGCCAGTCTTCAGTACTTCACTCACCTCCGATGGCCGCCGCCGCCCTCCTCTTTTTCCACTTCTTCTTTCTCTTCTCCGGGTACGCCTATGCGGACTCCTACGGGTGGGAGTCCGCCCACGCCACCTTCTACGGCGGAGGCGACGCCTCCGGCACCATGGGTCAGCTTTATTTCCACAGTTTTTAAGAATTGTTTCCGGCGACTTAACTCATGATTTGCTGACTTTAATTGGATTGATTGCTGGCCGTGCAGGAGGCGCTTGCGGGTACGGGAACCTCTACAGCACGGGCTACGGCACCAACACGGCGGCGCTCAGCACGGCGCTGTTCAACGACGGGCTCAGCTGCGGCTCCTGCTACGAGTTGCAGTGCGCCGACGACCCCCAGTCGTGCCTCCCTGGCTCCATCATCGTCACCGCCACCAACTTCTGCCCCCCAACCTACGACCTCCCCAGCGACAATGGCGGCTGGTGCAACCCCCCGCGCCCGCACTTCGACCTGGCCCAGCCGGCGTTCCTCCATATAGGGCAGTACCGCGCCGGCATCGTCCCCGTCTCCTACCGCAGGTGCTCCATTCGCCGTTTAACTTCCCTCGCCGGAATCAAGTACTAAAGCTCTGTTTTTTTGTTTCTCTTCAGGGTGCCTTGTGTGAAGAAGGGGCGAATACGGTTCACCATCAACGGCCATTCCTTCTTCAACTTGGTCTTGATCACGAACGTGGCCGGAGCCGGTGACGTGCACTCCGTGTCGATCAAGGGGTCCAAGGGCGGGTGGCAAGCGATGTCGCGTAACTGGGGCCAAAACTGGCAGAGCAACTCGTTCCTTGACGGGCAGAGTCTCTCCTTCCAGGTGACGACCAGCGACGGCCGGACGGTCACCAGCTTCGACGTAGCACCGGCCGGGTGGCAATTCGGCCAGACCTTCGAAGGCGGACAGTTCTAACTAAGCTAATCGAGGAATTAAGGTTTGTCGGACGCCGAGGTAGCTCATCAGCCAGCACCCGCAGCAGCCTCCTAATTCTCTAAACCCTAAACTATACTACACTTAGCAAGTATTCAAGTATTCGACCCTGTAATTTATAAGCCATTTGTGGAAATTATGGAAGCCGTGGCTTAAGAAGGGAAGGAAGGTAATTCACCTCAACATAATCATGAACGTGTTGTCGGATGGGATTGTTGTATAACCTACTGAGGGTGTTTAAAGGGAACAGAGTTCTTACTTTATTGTGTATTCTAAGAAGCAAAATATGTGTATTGATATATTTGATTTACTTGATTGATAGAAAAAATTGTTTGTCTAAATCTGAAATTACAGAATTGCAATAAAATAGAAAGATTTAAAAAATATATATACCTAAATGATAATTTTAGTTTTCTTAAAATAAATTTGTCACTTATGTGGGGTGGATGTGAAGCCATGTAGATAGGTGTTGGAATTTTGGTGGATCTAGGATGGGGAAACAAAGTTGTAGGAGAGACTTTCTAAGAAAGTATGAGAATGAGAGAAAAACTTATGAAGAGAAAATGTTACTACTTGATGTTCTTCATCATACAAGATCCCTATTTATACACATAGAACACAAGACAAATACATTTTGTTTTTTTCTATAATAATGACTCTTGTCATAAAGAGTTTCATTGAACTAAGTAAGATGATTGAATTTTGCTTAGTTGATGAAGAGTCACATGAAGTCAAATTGATTTTAACAACTTCCTTGCATGATTAATAAAGTCAAGTTGTTCTTGGCATTGTTCTTGCATAGTTGAATTTGCTTTTTGTCTTTGGAATAAGTTTATATGCCAACATCTGCCCCCTTTAAACTTGTTCTTCCTTGAACTCCCAGCAAATTCCTTAGGTATTGGAAATCTTCCACTTTTAGAAGCTTTGTAAATATATCGGCTACTTGATCACTTGACTTCACATGGAGCAATTCGATTTCTTTTGACTTAACATACTCCCTTATGAAATGGAAGCGAGTATCGATATGCTTGGATCATTCATGATGAATTGGGTTTTTGGCTAAAGCAATTGCTGATTTGTTATCCACATAGATATTGGTTGTAGTTTCTTGTTGCAATCTAAGATCCTGGAGTAATCTCTTTAGTCAAATAGCATGACAAACACACGAGGCTGCAACAATATACTCAGCTTCACAAGTTGATAATACAACTATTGATTGTTTCTTTGAAGACCAAGTGAATGCAGCATTACCAAGATAAAACACATATCCAGTAGTGCTCTTGCAATCATCATAACTTCCAGCCCAATCGCTATCACTAAAACCAAAAAATTTCATATCTTTCGTTGATGAATAGAGAAGTCCATAATCAATTGTCCCTTTGATGTATCTAAGAATTCTCTTAGCTGCATATAAGTGAGAAGTTTTTGGAGTTTCCATATACCTGCTTACCAAACCAACTCCAAATAATATATCAGGTCTTGTACATGTCAGATACCTGAGACAACCCACAAGACTCTTGTAATAAGTTGGATTCACAAGTTTGCCTTCTCCATCTTTAGTCATTCTAATGCCGAACTCAACAGGCGTATCCATGGCATAACAATCTTCCATTGAGATTTTCTTCAGAATTTCTTTGGCATATTTTCCATGTGATACAAAGATTCCCTCTTCTCTTTGTTGTACTTCAATGCCGAGGAAGTATCTCATCAATCCAAGATCTGTCATCTCAAACTCCTCCATTGATTGCTTGAATTCTCTAATCATGGAGATACTATTACCCGTAAAAATTAAATCATCAACATAAAGACATACCAGCAAAATATCATATGAATTCTTCTTCAAGTATAAAGAATGTTCATATGGACACTTTGTGAAGCATTCCTTTATAAAGTGCTCATCAATTCTTGAGTTCCAGGCTCTAGGTGCTTGCTTCAGTCCGTAAAGAGCTTTCTATAATTTGTATACCTTTTCTTCTTGCCCTTTGATGATAAAGCCCGGTGGTTATTCGATATAGACTTCTTTTTCAAGATTTTCATTTAAGAAAGCAGATTTTATGTCCATCTGATATATCTTCCATCTTCTTTGAGCTGTAAGAGCAATGAGTAATCTTACTGTTTCAAGCCGAGCTACTGGTGCGAAGACTTCTTCGTAGTCAATCTCATACTTTTGTTTGTATCCTTTAGCAACCAACCTTGCTTTATACCTTTCAACTTCTCCGTTTATATTTGTCTTTGTTTTGAAGACTCATTTGACTCCAATAGCTTTATGTCTTTGAGGAAGTGAAGTGAGCTCCCATGTATTGTTTTTCTTTATTGTATGAATCTCTTCTTCCATAGCTTTTCTCCACTTTGCATCCTTGGAAGCTTCTTCATAAGTTATAGGATCATATCTTGCAAATAGGCACAAATTATTAAGAGCAAAGTCAACATCAATCACTTGGCTGGAGTTATATATGTCTTGAATGCTCTTCATCTTTTTTACAATTGGACTGTTTAGATCATCACTTTCTGACTGAGTATCAAATTGTTGGGGTGATGATACTTCTTCACTCTCTCTTTGGTTGTCTTTCTTCTCTTTACAATCTTCTTCAAATGAGATTTGCTTCATGTCATCATTATTGTTGTTGTTCCAATTCCATGCTTGTTCTTCATCAAATTCAACATCTCTTGATACCACAAGCTTTTGAGTTATGGGATTGAACAGTTTGTACCCGCTAGCATTCTCGCAATAGCCCAAGAGAATACATTTTTGACTTTTATCTTCAAGTTTTGTCCGCTTCTCTTCTTGTACTTTTGCATATGCTACGCTCCCAAAAATACGAAGATGATCCACCCTTGGTTTGTGCAAACTCCAGGCTTCCTCTGGGGTGATGTCTCCAATTCTTTTAGTGGGAAACCTGTTCAATAAATATACAACACATGCAACAGCATCTCCTCAAAATTCTTTTGGGATATTTTTTTCTTTCAACATACATCGAACCATATTTAAAATAGTTCGATTTTGTCATAATACAGGAAATTTTGGGGGGCTAAAACGTAAAATGTCCAAGACTAGAGGGTTGCTGTGAGAAAATCGGAATATGGAGGGGTTAAATGAAAATTTTCAGTGATATATTCCATCGGTTTCATCTCTCTTCGCAGAACCCGATTGTTTCTTTTCCCTTCCCTTTGTTCCTCGCGAGCCCTAAATCGCTGCCAACACCGCCGGGCCACCTTCTTGAGCCGGCGATCCTCTGCTCCAGCGCAAAACCCTCCTTCTCCTCTTCCCCTTGAACAAGAAGAAGCAGCGCCCTCTATGATCTTCTCACTCGACCGAGCCCGACCCAAACTCCTCGCCTCTTCCTCGATCGGACCCTTTCCCTCCCGATCTCTTGCTGCGATCTCAGCGCTCCGGCTTCTTCTTCCTCCTCTTCTTCTTCTCATGGGAGCGCCGAGGATCCATTATTCTTCTCGAACTGGAGTCATCCAAGAACCAGCGCAGATTAGCCGACGTGGCATCACTGAGGTTTCTCCGATGATTGATGTGGGATTTCAATCAAAAGAAGCCAACTGAGTACTCGATCTTCCCTAATCGCGACTGTTCTTAGGAGTGACCACATTCTAGGTAAGATTTGGGTTTCTTCAGTATTGATCTTGGATGAATTGGTTTCGGAATCTGCTGGGCCATCGATTGGTCGAGTAGGGATTTGTTCATGGGATTTTGATTCGGATTCATACTTTGATCTCGAATTTGGAATCCAATTCCTAAGTGAAGTTTTCTGTTTCTTGCGTTGATCATATCTTCCTTTCCACCACCGAGAGCGGATCTTGTTTTGCTGTGGATGCTTGGTTTCAGTTGAGGTTTTCTATTAGTAGGTTGAATTCCTTTTTGTTGGATGATCTGTTATTCTTGATCAGTGGGGGTCGAAGGGGTTTGTATTAGTTGTCTTGGAATCCATTTGCTCTATTATGGATGTGTTCTTGATCTGTTTAAATGTTGCCGAGGGTTTGTTTGAGACGATGGGGGATATGGATTGGAGTATGTTTTGGTGTTGAGTTGTTGCTGTGACCAACTGGGTTTTTGTGATGAGGCTGCCGTGAGTGTGGTTCTGATGGTTTTGAGTTGTTTTGATTCCGGTTAGATGAAGATCGATTAGCTATGTAGGAAGGTTGCTTTGTTTTGAATTCTTCTCATTTAAATCCTTGTACTTGCTTTGCAGAGTTCCCCACTACTCAGACTTATTCAATTAGGTCTTGTCCTTGTGATGAGTGTGGATTTTGCCATGAGTTATGACTCTTGGAAATAACCCCTGTATTGTATTGAGTTTTGATCTAGTTGGGATTGAGTTCGTTATCCGATCTAAGGCGGAGCCAGATTTTGATTAGCTGTTTAGTTTATATATTAGTAGCTAAAAATTGTGTTTATATACAGGACATTGATTTGGTACGGACGGGTGGACCCAAGGTTCTTTTTGGACACGGACTTCGCATTTGGAGGCGGGTATCTCTGACTCTTCTTTTAGATTAGTCACAGATATATATGCTTGATATGCTTTGTTTAGCAATAGAGTAATAGATTGTGGTATAACTCTTCTATTTGTCTTGCTGATACTGTTTATGCTATACCTGGCATGTGATACATATACCTTTAGGACTTAGGTTATGGTGCATTATCTACGACCCTTGCATATCATATTGATATAGGTGGACTAGATAGTGGATGCTGTTTGACCAGTGTTATGTATCATCGTGTACTGTGCATCACTGTCGATCAGGGCCCCCCTTTGTGGGTGAGTCAGGTCGACAGTCATACTGACTTACCCATACGGCCACTCATAGGTTAGTGGTTGACAGAGTATTGGGTAGTGTGCTCTGTGTTGTTCCGCTCATGCACTCATGAGTTAGTGAATCGGAGCGTGATAGCAGGACAGATGTCCTTCCTTGAGTAGTCCATATACCAGGAGATAAGAGGGAGAGGTCTCTCCCCCATTTATATACATGGGGTAGGGATAACACTCAGACAGAGATGTCCTCCAGAGATGACCTGAGGCTGATAGAGATATCGCTAGGATAGGTCATGGAGTAGGAGTGTTACACCGGCAGCATTCCGTCTACTCGATCGCTCAGGAGTAGTGATGGCAGAGTATGGACGGCAGTCACAGTCGGAGGGTGGCCTCCGCTCAGCTTCCTCCCGTACATAGGTGACGATGTCTGACCGACGGCAGGGGTGACCATGTCATTGCACCTTGTGTATACGTATATTTTGCTCTTACTTGTGCTTACTTTACTTGGATGCTGCATATGATTGACATGCACTTACAGGAGACCTTTATGTAAGGGTTTTGGTGACACTGCTACAGTGGTTTGGTACTTGCTATTTCCTTGTCTTCAGTTATACTTATTACTACCTGTACCTGTGTTATGTGATAGCATGTTACACTATTGTTAACTTAGATTATCCTGCGTATATGATGAGATATCCGCTGAGTTCTATGACTCATTCCGTTAGCTCCTTGTTTCTTTTTCAGGATGATCGACTGGAGTGTCCGGCAGCCTGTCCCAGCTCGTGTATTTTCGAGACGATTCTCGGGGTTTGTCTTGGTATTTTGATGGGGTACATGTTGGTACCCTCTTTCTGTTCATGTTGTCTTTTCGTTTTCGCTGTTGTATTCGAGTTCTGTTGGGTGGTTTACATGGCAGTATAGTTGTACTTTTGTGTGCCATGGAGGCCCTTGTGTCATTTTATTTTGTCGTAAGTCGTACCGGTACGTAGCTTTTGACGTTGTTTCTGTTTACATGTATTTCAGACGGTTGTTCCAGCCCTATAGGCTGCGGTACAATCGGTTGAGGTAGTTGTAGAGGTTAGGTTTTCGAATTGTCCGCCGGTCGAGGGAGTGGCAGTCCGGTCAGTATCGGACGAGCAGCTCCTCGGGGCGTGACAAATTTTTTCTTTCTGAAACACCATTTTGTTGTGATGTTTGAGACATTGTGAGTTGATGAAGAATACCATTTTCCTTGCAAAAATTTTCAAACTCCAACGATGTGTACTCACCTCCTCGATCAGTTCATAGATATTTTATCTGACATCCATTTTGTTTTTCAACCAAAATTTTAAATTGCTTAAATTTAGTGAAAACTTCTTTCTTCTCTTTCAGCATATATACCCAAGTTTTTCCACTATAATCATCAGTGAAAGTCAAGAAATACCTGTTTCCACTAGAAGAGATAGGTTTGATGGGTCCACAAACATCGGAGTGCACAAGTTCAAGTTGTGAAGATGCTCGCCTCATATTGTACTTTTTGAACGACTTCCTCTGCTGCTTTCCTACAACACATATTTCATATAGATGGTTGGAACTTTCAATCTTTGGCAATCCAAATACCATGTTGTTTCTTGAAAGTAGTTTTAATGCCTCAAAATTCAAATGCTCATATCGAAGATGTCAAAGAGTGGAGCTATCCATAGTGGTTGTCTTGAAGCAATTCTCTTCATTGATGCTCAACTTCAATGGGAACATTCTGTTCTTGGCCATTGTGACTTGAATAATAAGATTATTACTCTTATCATGAATACTAAGAGTCAAGTCCTTCATTTGGATAATGTATCCTTTTTCCAAAAGTTGACCAATGCTCAAAAGATTATTTTTTATGTCAGGAACATAATAAACATCTGAGATGCATACCTTCTTTCCATTTTGTAATTCAAACAAAATGTCACCTTTTTATTTAATTGGCCTTTGTGAGAGATCTCCGAAGGTAATATTGCCTATTGACTTCTCATCAAGCTTTGTGAACAACTCCTTTCTTCCACACATGTGGTTTGATGCTCCTGTGTCTAGAAACCATGTAATAGGTTGGATAGATTTTGGTCCATCGTATGCCATCAACAGTATTGGTCCTTCATTGTCCACCTCCTTGTTAACAAAGTTCACTTTTTCTTCCCCATTGTTAGTGTTATACCAACATTCATTATAATGATGATCATACTTTCTGCAAATGAGACATTGAGATTTACTTTTATCATACCTCCATCCAGTGTTTCTACCACGTCCACGGCCTTGACCTCGACTTCCACCATGGCCTCTTCCATGTCCTTTTTGATTATCTTCATTTCCATCATTCCGATTTTGAGTGTGCCAATTGGAGTTAAAAGTACGAGCACCTCTTCCTCTCCATGTAGAAGCCCTTCCTCGTTGAGAACCTCCTCTGAATGATTCATTCTGCTTAAATGATAGTTTGGCTTGTAGTGCTTGCTCTAAAATTTTTTCCTTCACTTTTCTTCAACATTCTTTGTTCATATGCTTGAAGTGATCCCATAAGCTCTTCCACTGCCATCGCCTCTAAATCTTTTGATTCCTCGATCGCCACAGCTACAAAATCAAACTTCGAGTCTAAAGATCTTAAGATCTTTTCAACGACTCGAACATCTTTTAACTCCTCGCCATTTCTTCTCATTTGATGAACAATGGAGATAACTCGAGAGAAATAATCAGAAATTGTTTCTGAATTCTCTTGGTGTAGTGCTTCAAATTGAGCTCGTAGGGCTTGTAGGTGAATCTTCTTTACTTTATCGACTCCATCATATGCTGTCTTCAATATCTCCCAAGCCTCTTGGGATGTTGTTGCTAGAGCAATCAACTCAAAAGCAGCTTCATCTACTCCTTGATAGATAGTGAATAAAGCCTTCTTCTCTCTTTTCTTCATCGCCCTAAGAGCTTGATCATTCCCATCACTTGTTTCGGCTACAGTATAGTCGGTCTCCACAAGATCCCATACATCAAGAGATCCTAGTAGAGCCTCCATTTGTATACTCCACATTCGATAGTTATCTTTGGTTAACTTTGGCACTTGGAGGGAGCTCGTCGAAGCCATTGGTGTATATGGCTCTGATACCAAATTTGTTGGAATTTTGGTGGATCTAGGATGGGGAAACAAAGTTGTAGAAGAGACTTTCTAAGAAAGTATGAGAATGAGAGAAAAACTTATGAAGAGAAAATGTTACTACTTGAAGTTCTTCATCATACAAGATCCCTGTTTATACACATGAAACACAAGACAAATACATTTTGTTTTTTTCTATAATAATGACTCTTGTCATAAAGAGTTTCATTGAACTAAGTAAGATGATTGAACTTTGCTTAGTTGATAAAGAGTCACATGAAGTCAAATTGATTTTGACAACTTCCTTGCATGATTGATAAAGTCAAGTTGTTCTTGGTATTGTTCTTGCATAGTTGAATTTGCCTTTTGTCTTTGGAATAAGTTTATATGCCAACAATAGGATGGACATTTGGGGGTTTCCACATCCCTTTTTTTATTTAGGTTTTGCCAATCCGGATGGGATCTCTATTGTTCCTCATGCTCTTCAGAACCACCACCACACGCACCCACTCCGTCATCTTCATCCGCCTCCGCCGAAGATCCCGCGGTTGCCGCTATCTGCCGTCTCCTCTCCCTCGCTGACCACCTTGCTATATGCCGCCTCCTCTCCATCCTCACCATGGTTGCCGCCGCCTCTCGCCACCGACAGCCCTTTCTCTAGCATCGTCTCCCTCACCCCCTCTCCCTCACCGACGCCGCCATCACCGCCTCGTGGTCTCCCATCCCTTTGTGTGTCCGACTGTAAGAGCAGTCTCCTCACGTTGACGCCGCCAATACCAACGACTCACTATTCCTCTTCATCGCTACCACCGTTTAGCATCGGCTTCGCCAGGCACTGTCGGCCATACCCCTTTCCTTCTCCCTCACGATCTCCGCCCACGGCCTTCGCCTATGTCTAGCCTCTGTCCAACGCAACCTTTGTCCAACACCACCGGTCATGCCCCTTCTCTCCTCCCTTGCCACCTTAGACACCAATCCGGCCTTCGATCCTCGTTGTCGTCCTCCTCTGATGTCGATCTAGCCTCCAATCCTCGTAGCTATTCGTCTCCGTCGCAAATCCGACCTTCGATCCTTGCCGCCATCCTACTCCGACGCTGATCTAGCATTTAATACTTGTTGTCGTCCTCCTCAAGGATGAGGATCCCTCTAGCCTACATTCTAATCCTCTCCTTTGCTCCTCTACTCCCACAGGTTTTCTAGACAATTTGGTTCTCCCTGTAGAGCACGGTGACACCCTTCTATAGCGTCGTAGACATCTCTGATGGCTCTAACTCCCTCCAACTCACAAGGATTTCATCAACATCAGCAATACTTCACCAATAGCCCCACCTCCCTCCAGCTCAAGGACACTCCATCAACAAAGAGAGCATCTCACCTTTTCGTCAGAGACTTTGCAACCTGGTCAATATCGAAGGCAACTTACCCTCTTCGCCTTCCTAGTAAGGATGACTCAGTCAATATCAGCGACACCTCATTGGTGGCTCTCATAGATGGAGGTCCTTTCTTCTTCTACTTTGGCAATCTCCGAGAAGTAACACAGATCAGTTCATTCATTGATGGGTGATTTGACCATCAACGCTATTTTGGCTAACACTAAAAGAATTGTTGATGATTGTGACTCCAATGAAGAAAGAAGTCATGGTAGAGTAATAATAATAACCTGATAGAATGTCAATGAAATGGTACCCAAAGCATTACAGGGTTTGTTGCAGCAATAGTTGTCCCTAACCCCTCGTAACACCCCTCTCCCCCCCCTCCTAGAGAAAAGTAAGAATTTATGGACAACAAACAATGAAATTTGGAACACAAGAATTATTACAATACTCCAGGAAAGAAGACTTGTTCCAGTTTGAACTCCGTACTCAACTTGATCCGGTTCAACTTTGTCTTATTGACAACATATGGAATATTTCTACTCCCCCTGGTGTTGCTAATCATAAGATTGCTATTATTAATGCCCTCTCCAACTATTTTTTAACTACTATCCAGAAACCGTTGGGGAAAAAGTATTCTTATTATGCTATACTTACAGGACCACAAGCAGGTTTGTATGCTACATGGGAAGAAATCAGACAACTACTTTCGGAATCCAATAAGCCTATATACAAAGGCTATTACTCACTGGAGGAAGCTTATGATACATTAAGAAGTAAACTTGGGCCGAATTTCTTCATCAGCCCACTTGTTCATGGACTTCCTATTCAAGAACATAAAACGTATTTATCTACAGTCATGCACCAAGCAGATACGGCTACTTCCTCAACTACAAGGTCTTTACCAATGGATTATCAATCACTTGAAGTATTACAAGCAAAGAGTCCTAAGAAAGAAGAACGGACTTTGTCAGAATATAAAAATCAACCCACTGACATACTTACGTATATCAGAACTCTTGGAGATGTTACTTCTACTAATCAACATTTTTTGGAATTACATGAGGCTCTTACTTGGTTTCATAACCACCCTACTCCAGGTATTACTATAGTATACGGAGAAGAATATTCATATAAACTTAAATGCAAACAAACTTTCCCGCAATGTGCAAAGCCCGAATTATTAGACATGGGCTGTCGCTGCCAACTTTTGTACTCTTTCAGAAGAACCTGCATTCATTTTGAACACTTTGAACAAAAGAATTATAGAGGCAGACTTATTACTCCTTTAGCTCTACTTGACTTTGGATTATTACAACAACTCTGGATACATGAGATAGATTCTCTTCAACATTTACCATATAAATTCAAAACCATACTACAACACATTTTAGAGGAAAGAGAAATATTTATCTCTTGTACTATAGACAGCTCACCACCAGAATGGATAAACTTAAATATTGAACCAGCCAGGCACTTAATCAAACTTGACATTCCTGGACTTAATGTGCATTTACATGCCTTTGAGGATTATCCCTCTGCACCAGATAAAGACTGGTCATCTCCAAAACCAATAGAAGAACAACTAAACCACTGGAGAGCATCTGTTCAAGGAGGTTCATGGTTCTGGGAACCCTATGAAGATGCAACTACTTATATTTTAGCCAGAGAAACATTCACAGAAAAATTCTACTGGCCAAAAGAACTTGGAGTTCAGTTCATTCCTTTTGCCTATATTAGTCAACATGATACACTTTGCCAATTTTATCAAAAGAAAACAAAGAAATGGCAAGAGAAGCAAAAAGCTCATCAGACTTCACGAAGACTTTCCAATACAACTTTCCCATCACTCGATTCTGTGGAAGACGCCAATGTGACTAACTTAATGGAAATTTAACGTATGCTATGACGTCAGCACTTCAAAAACGTAAGCAGTGACGACATCAAGCACTAACAAAAGCAGGTGATTCACTCTCCACTTCAAGATTCTCAGTAATCTGCCAGCATGACACTCTGGAGACTTCTTTCTTACCTCTCCTTCTTCTATATAAATCCCCTCCCCTTGTAAGATGAAGGCATCAAGCCTCGAGCAAACCCTCTGTGTGCAAGCCTCTAGTTGTGTGCTTTCTTTGTAAGTCTTTTCCTTCCTTTTCTATACTCATGTCTATTAGTCTGTAAGTTGTAATTTTATTTGAAGCATAATGCAAAGCATAGCGTAAATCTTGTTTCTAATTCTAGAAACTCTGGGTTTTCTGAAAACTATCAACAGTCCTCAGTCCTTGTCCAAGTATCTTAAGAGAACGGTAACTAGCTAAAGATGAAGACTATTCTGTTTCCTACTTCTCTGTAAGACCTGTGCTGACTACAGTAAGGCTACATGCTAGAAAGGAAGCCATAAGACCTGAAATCTAGTCGGGGTAAGAAGAAGAAAAGAAACAATAGAACTGAGGCGTCTTACTAGATGAGGCTCATTGGTGCGATAGTATTAGGAAAAATTATCTTCTAGAGTTAGAATTTTCTCAAGTTAGAGTTTCTCTACCATCCTCACTACCTCAAGTTAGAGTTTCTCTACCATCCTCACTACCATATATATAAATAAAAAATAAAAAGAAATTTGGTATCAGAGCCCATTACGACTTTGGACCTTAGTTTGAGTATATGAACTTAACTTCCCTTAACTATTTAGACCTTGCTTTACATCCAAGAACCATTGTAACTGTAGATCAAAACAAACATAGTTGTTATATTAGATCAAAAGCACACACTCACTGTTTACATTCAAAAAATCCACACTTAAATTCACTAACTGACTTACTTATCAGTATAGGAATAACTGTAGAACAACAACAACAACTCTTAGAACAAAAGTTAGAAACTTTTTCTTCGGAACTTAGACAAACTCAACAAGTTCTTGCTGAATTACTAAGAAATCTAGACTATATTAAACTTAGTCAATCTAAAAAATTTTCCCTTCTGAAAAAGAGAGA
Source organism: Boesenbergia rotunda (assembly GCA_024364735.1). Lineage (NCBI taxonomy): Eukaryota > Viridiplantae > Streptophyta > Magnoliopsida > Zingiberales > Zingiberaceae > Boesenbergia > Boesenbergia rotunda. The sequence goes on along the minus strand of JAGFNQ010009925.1, from coordinate 19,271 downwards.
GTTGAGTAGCACTAGACCAGAAAAAACAGAAGTAAAAGACTTGTTAGGACAATCCAAAGAGATAATAGCTACCAATAAACAACAATTATATGAAAAATTTGACATATTGCATAAACTTCTAGAAGAAATCAAATATAAATGAACAAATTGAGATTTGAAAATATGAATTATGAAGAAGCCCTAGAATACTCAAAACAATTTCAACAAAAGAAGACGGATACTGTAAACAAGAAGTTACTGGGAAAGGTGATCAACTCTTAATACAACAACATAACACGTTACTAGCCCTAGTCTCATCATTACATTATAGACTTTCTTTAATAGACAATAAATTATTAGCATTAGAAAAACTTATTTTAGGAAACACACAGACAACAGATTGGAAAGAAGCTTTACACAAACATAATACAGACCTTGGTAAATTATCCTTAGGAAAACCAATACAAAAACAAGCACCAACAACTTCTATGTTCTTAACTTATAAAATTAGTCTCACAAAAACTAGCTCTTTTACTGGGCCTTCCCAGACTTTAAGAACAACAGAAAATAATACCACTTCGTGGTTAGACTCATTTGTAACAAGAAGAAATAGTATGTCAACTTTAGTACCACATATATTAGAAGAGATTATATATGTAGACAAAGACTTAACAATCTTTTCTAATGAGCAACTAAATACCCTAAACCCAAAGAAACTATATAGCTAAGGATTACTTAATTTTTCTACGTCAGTATATAGACATCATAGACAAGAAGCTCTTCATCTCCCTGATGGAGGAGAAGTACAGCTTAACTTAATGTCCGAAGATGCAGCAAAAAGCCTATATCTGTGTAAACATAATTATATTCATTTAGGATTAATAGTATTTGGACTTAGAGGACTCACTAGAGCAAGACTTGCAGGAAAGGTTTTGTTAGTCTTGCATGATACTTGCTTTTCGGATACAGAAAAAGCTATAATCGGCTTAATAGAAGTAGACATAAATAGCAATTTAGGAATCACTTATTCTAATTTTAATATGGCAATCAGAGACTTTGTCAAACATATTAAAATCCATATCCAAGCAAAAGGATACGGACAATTTCAAGGGGATAATTTATAGTTAGACTTGGTATTTCTAGGAAAACCCATGAATCATATGCATAATCATTTTAAAATTTCGGTTACCAATATGATAGAAGCCTTAACCACAAAAGGCATTCACTTCTTGAAACCTAGAGAATATAACTCGGAATTATTAGCAGGATTAGAATGGAATATCCAACTTAAAAACCCTGATTTAACATTAAAACCAACTTCCTCTTTAATGTATAAAGATAGAAATGATAATCTTTCTATACGTTTCTCGGGATATCAACCTACTTCTACAGAAATAGAAGAACAAAGTAATATTCCACCCATAGATACTTTACAATTAATGAACATAGCTAATACAGAATCCAATTTAAGAACTACTTTATTACAATTAGGCCAAAAGCATTTAGCTTTAACAGGATATAGTAAGAAAGTGCAACCCTCATATCATATAATGCTCACTTCTGATAACTTTTTCGATGACTTAGAAGAATATGAATATCTCCCAGGAGAAATAGCCCAATTTTTTACAGACTCTGAAGTAAAAGATTTAGAAATATTTTCCAAAAATCATCAACAACTTCCAACTAATTGGAAATTATATTTAGATGAGAACGTAATGTTATTGCCCAAAAAGAAGAAGAAGACATAAAAAGTCAAGCTTCTTCTCTTCCTCTTATTCCATTTCCCTTACAAAATTATATGAATCCGGCAGAATCCTCTGCAACTTCTTCATACAAACCTTATGAAGTCAGAATACCCGAAAGCACTATGCAGACTATGGATTATGGACAAGGCCATCCACCAAGGACTAGGATCCCGCCATATACTAATAATAACCCTTTAGTCCGAACCAGAGGAAGAAGGAAACCTCCTGAAATGACTTTCTTTGGAAAAGATTCTGTTCTTTTAAATGATACCTATGTAGAACAATGGATAGTCTCTGCTAAAAGAGATTACCAAGCAAAACATGAATTAGACATAGAAACAGGAGAGGCTATGATCCGGGTAGGAGAAAATTACTTAGGAGATGTAGCCAGAGCGGCTTGGGAAGATTTTAAACTCAACATTCCTGATGAAGTTGCTAGAATAGCAGCCCAAGGAAATAATATTTTGAATTTCTGTTATGCCATTCATAGACTACTTACTGCTAGAGATGCCAATACTAGTCTAGACATTAGGCAAAAAGAAGCAATGAGGGACTTAGAACAACTACAATTATTTAATTGGAATTATATTAAACCCTTTTGCAATGATTTCTTAGCACTAACGGCAGTCTCTGGAAACTATTGTAATTCTGCTTTAGGAGAAAGACTATTTAGTAAACTACCTGAGGATTTAGGAAAAGAAATCCATAAAACATGGACAGGCTAAGGATAAGTGTCCTGGTTCGTTACAGGCAAAGCAAGTAATCGTATTAGCATAGGTTTTCTTAGGTTTAAATTTTCGAACATGTTTTTCCTTATTTAAGTATGATTTCGAATTTATATGGTAAATGTCCTTTAGATAGTGTCTTGCATAGTTTAATAATCCTAAGAATGATCGCAAAGTCTTTATATCTTCCATCTTATCTGGGTAGGCTAAGATTTTGTTAGTAATATGAGATTGTAAGGCAATTTTTCCTTGTCCTATAGTAGTTCCCAGAAAGTCTATATATGGTACATCCAATTGCATTTTCTTTCTTGAAATGATTAATCCATGTTTTTCAAATAAAGTGAAAACCATATGTAAATGAGCAAAGTGTTCTTCTTTTGTTTTGGAAAAAACTAATACATCGTCAATGTATACACAAGTAAAAGAAGTGACACTACGGAAGTCATCATCCATTTTTCTTTGAAAGATTTGAGGGGCTACTTTTAATCCAAAAGGCATAACTAACCACTCAAAATGTCCATCAGGACAGGAAAAAGTTGTCCAAGGAATTGACTCAGAATGCATTTTGACTTGCCAAAATCCTGATTTCATGTCAAATTTCGAATACCATTTAGAGTTTTGTATTTTGTTTAGTAATTGTTCTTTGTCTGGTATTTTGTAGCCATCTTCATGGCAATTATCATTTAACCTTTTATAATTAAAAACCATGCGGGATTGTCCTCTCTTTTGTTCGGCTCCTTTATTGACTATGAAAGCTGGACTTCTATGTCTAGAGTCTGACCTTTGTATTGCTTTTAAGGCTAATAATTGGGTAATATGCATAGTACATTCATCCCGTTCCCAATTTGTATATTTTAAATCTTGTGCTTTTATTGTTAAGTCTGGGATTATAATGTTCAGTTTACAATATATCTTATCTCGTTCCCAGTATTTGGTAGGGTTTTCACCGATAATCTTAAGTTTCTCTAGTCTAGAAATTACATTATCTATTGAGTCTTGAGTTCTTACTAGGGTACATAAATAAGTTGGATTTACATAATCCGTAGGCTATAAGTCTATATCTAGATCAAGATCATCATAGTCCTTTTCATCTTCTTCGGGGCTTAGTAAGCCAAGTAAACTTAGTTTCCCTGGTCTACACTTCTCCTTTAAGACTGCTAGAATATGTTGAATTCTAACACCTATATTGTCATAATCAACGTTTAGCTCCTAGGCCTTTCCTAGTTCGTTTTGTTTGTTGACTATATCTGACTATTGCCTCACAGTCTGTTCTGATTGTTATTTCTTTTTTACTGCAAATAAAAAGCATAAAAGCATCTAAACAATAGATAACCGCTAGAAGTTCATAATCTAGGGATGTTAAATGTCCTTTTTCTTTGTATTTGCCGGAGGCATATCGGCATAGGCTTTCTGAAGATTTGGGATCATAATTAGAGGATTTTCGAAATAAAGCTCCTCCCCATCTTATTTCACAGCCATCAGTTTCTATCACTAGGTAATCTGAGTCTAAAGGTAAAGTTAATAAGGGTAACTTCTGTATCATTTGTTTTATTTGTTGGATTAAGTTTATGTCTTGTTGGTTAAAATAACGTTGACCTGTTTGTGAAGTTTTATTATATAATGGACCACTAATCTTTCCAATGTCCTTTAGATAGGGTCTTGTATAGTTTAATAATCCTAAGAATGATCGCAAAGTCTTTATATCTTCCATCTTATCTGGGTAGGCTAAGATTTTGGTAGTAATATGAGATTGTAAGGCAATTTTTCCTTGTCCAATAGTACTTCCCAGAAAGTCAATATACGGTACAGCCTATTGCATTTTCTTTCTTGAAATGATTAATCCATGTTTTTCAAATAAATTGAAACCCATATGTAAATGAGCAAAGTGTTCTTCTTTTGTTTTGGAAAAAACTAATACATCGTCAATGTATACACAAGTAAAAGAAGTGACACTACGGAAGACATCATCCATTTTTCTTTGAAAGATTTGAGGGGCTACTTTTAATCCAAAAGGCATAACTAACCACTCAAAATGTCCATCAGGACAGGAAAAAGATGTCCAAGGAATTGACTCAAAATGCATTTTGACTTGCCAAAATCCTAATTTCATGTCAAATTTCGAATATCATTTAGAGTTTTGTATTTTGTTTAGTAATTGCTCTTTGTCTGGTATTTTGTAGTCATCTTCATGGCAATTATCATTTAACCTTTTATAATTAAAAACCATGCGGGATTGTCCTCTCTTTTGTTCGGCTCCTTTATTGACTATGAAAGCTGGACTTCTATGTCTAGAGTCTGACCTTTGTATTGCTTTTAAGGCTAATAATTGGGTAATATGCATAGTACATTCATCCCGTTCCCAATTTGTATATTTTAAATCTTGTGCTTTTATTGTTAAGTCTGGGATTATAATGTTCAGTTTACAATATATCTTATCTCATTCCCAGAATTTGGTAGGGTTTTCACCGATAATCTCAAGTTTCTCTAGTCTAGAAATTACATTATCTATTGAGTCTTGAGTTCTTACTAGGGTACATAAATAAGTTGGATTTACATAATCCGTAGGCTATAAGTGTTAGTAGGAGCCCTAGAGCCAATTATGTGATGATTGACTAAGGATATTTTGTATCATATTCTATTATTAATAAAGGCATGTTTGGTTATTATACTTACTTTGTATTTGTGCCAAATAACTAAGTATAATAATGTCCTTGGGTAGTAGGTTCTTATCTACATTATATCGATTGGTTGAATCGATAGTGAGATGATGTAGAAACACTACTCTACACCATTCCTAATCAAGCATTAATATTCAAGGATAATATTAATGCATGGAGGCTAGCATGTAGGTCAATTGATGACTTGAACTCACAAGTCATGGATATGTGATATCAAGTTGACACATGGGTATACATTGGAGAATGTGTACTGAATGACCCGCCATGAGAAAGATTCATAGATTGTCATATGATTGTCATAAACTTTCTCATGTGACTATTGGTATGAATAGTCCTTAGACCTGAAGTCACTACGGTTCCCTACATAAGGAGTTATGTACTTTGGTATCGTCAAACGTCACACGTACCAGGGTGGACTATAAAGGCGATCACTGGGTATGTAATGAATTATGCGGAGAGATGTGAGTGATGTAGATGGGATCTATCCCTCCCATATGACGGGAGTGATATCTGTGGGCCCCTTGATCGAGTAGGACTACTAAAACGCATGACCATGCTCAAATGAGTCAATATGAGATATTGAGCTCATTTGTTTGTGTGAGTCTACTCGGGGATCAAGAAACACAAGATTGACTGAGGATGACACGGTCTATGCCTCATTGGTCAATCTAGATATCGAGGATAGAAGGACAAGGTCATATATTATCGTAGTCACGGAGGTTAAGTCGGATCTCGACTTTTCTTGTTACTTGGGTAGCAATGATGCATTGCTAGATGCTGCTCATTGCTTATGTGTCTAAAGTGGTTTAGACACATTGCCAATGTTACGAGAACCTATTGGGTCACACACTAAGGACACGATGCTTCAGAGATTAATTGATCTTGGTTTGACTAAGATTTGATTCGAATTGGATTAATTGAGTTAGACTCAAATGAATCCAATTAGATTATGGGATTGAGTCTAATTTGAGTTAGACTCATCTAGATTAGACTCAACCACTTAATTATGGATAATATTCATTAAAGGGTTTAATAAAATATTATTTAAGAGGAAGGCTAAGAGATATTCTATTCATTAGATGAATAGAATACTAAGAGTCTCAAGGGATACCAAGAGACTTGGTATTCATTGGGTTTTATTAGCATTAAGATGAGAGGAGCTCAAGGGACATAGACCCTTGGTATTCATTAGATGAGTATAAATACCCCCCCCCCCTTGTTAAAGGCTAGAGGGTGCATCTCTCTTCCTCTTCTTTCTTCCTCCTTGTCCATAACTCTCTAGTGGAGGTTCTTGTACTTTGTGAACCATCCCAAGTTGCTAGCACAACTAAGGTGGTTCCTCTCCGAGGCGTAGATCGTGTTCGTGTGAATACGCATAGAGGCACGGGCACTTAAACGTGTAAGAGATCCGGCGAACTAAAGGACTAGCGGGATAAGTGAAGGGCACGCGACAAAGGTATTCCTATAAGATAGGAATTGTAGATCACTTTGTATGAGTTTTTCTTTCGCATGGATCGCTTGAAGGATCTTATTTCCGCTGCGATTTTAAATATTTTTACATATAGATCCCTTCAGTGGTATCAGAGCTACTTGCGAAAGATCGTACAAAGTTTAGAAAACTTTTATATGTGATATAGAAGTAGGATATAATTTTATTATAGATTGTATAATGTATGAGCATTTGTCGAGATACAAAAGTTTGTGTTGATCAAACTAAAAGTCTATAGCATCATCATATGAAATATGAAAGTGTGCTATGATGCGAATGTACTCGACAAATTTTATAATCTATGGTTTCGGCTCATGAGCATTTTTACAATCATAATAAAAATTGATGTCCTAAATCTATTATATGTGATTGATGACATGGTGCATGGTTATGGCCTTAACCCCAATATGATTGGATGAATATGTGTGTGTGTGCATGTTGTAATTCATAATACGGCCTGCGTGTCGTGCCTTGTCTCTATTTTTTCAAGTAGTAAAAATAGATTTAGACTCGAATGTAACTCGAGTTTTCCTACATTGTAATGTACAAAAGGAGTAGTGGAGTGTCCATTGAAGAATGAAGTTACAAGAAGGATGCCGACCGCACATGATGACTGAAGGATGCACTTGGAGAAGATGTTATCCCTAGGTTGGTGATAACCATCATTTTTGTTGATTATTTTAGGTACTAAAATCCATGTTTGATCCACATTTTATATGCTTAAGTTTGTAATTGTATTAGGTTTCATGTATTCTCCCTATTTTGGCATTTAATTCAAATCATTATATATTTGGGATATTTATTGGCACTAAATTTGAATATCATTTTGTAGGCTTCAAATGATCATGGACCTAGATCAAATCGGGTCAGACTTGAGTCAGCATTGGATCCAGATCAAAGGGATCAAGCATTGAATTAATAGGAGCCCTCCATTCCAGAGAACGGCTAGCTCTAAGCCATCGATCAACTTCTGGTCAATCCGAGTTCAAGATAGAATCAATCCTGACCATAGATCAAGATCTGAAAATTTCAGCCAAATCGGAAATAATCTGACCGTTGGATCAAGCTCAAGATATTCTAGACCATCCATTCAAGAAAAAAGGAAGATCTGGACCATCCGCCACTGATCTGGATAATCCGAGCTGGGGACAAGTAGATCAGGACCATTGATTGGGATCTGTGGAGTTTGGTTCAGATCTGAAGAGATCCGACCATTGGATGAAGTCAGATTGATCTCAGTCGTCCGTTGCTAAGTATTCAAGTTCTTCTTCTCCCAAAGCTGGTTGAACCAAGGCTGAGTTGAGTTGACTGGACTGAACCGAAGCTGGCTTGGCTGACCGAACCACTGAACTGGGCTATACTGTGAGCTCTTGGCTGACTGGACCGAACCCAAGTCTGGATTGAACCCAACTGCTGAGAGTTGAGCAGAACCAAGGGCTGGAACTGGGCTGAACCATTTGCTGGACTGAACCCAAGCTTGGTGAATCGAACTCAAGCTGAAGCTAGACTGAACCAAAAAAAGACCGAACCTAGCTGCTTGGCTTGATTGAACTTAACTGATTGACTGAACCCAGGGCTGAATCAAACACGAGCTGGCTTGGCTGACCGAACCCATGCGCAGCCAGGGAGACAAACAAAAGGAAGAGGGGCGCGAGAGCTAGGGCATCCTCTCGATCCATCTTCTCCACATGAGGGCGATCGGGAGAGGCGGCTGAGACGAGGGGTTCCTGTCTCACTCAACCTCTCCACCTCCACCAAGGGCCGGCCGGAGTTCATCATCGCCACCTTCTTCTTCTCTACCATCTTCATCGCCGCCGCAAGCTAGGGTTAGGGGTTCCAACCCTAGCTGACCGGAGCTTCGATCGATCAGTTTGAGAGGTTCCCGACTCGATCAGATCTTCTCCATCCACTCTCCTCCATCTCGACGCCGACAACAGCTAGGGCTCAGGGGTTCCGAACCCTAGCTAACTTCCTATCCAATCTCACCTCCGGCAGCCGATTCCTCATCTCCAGCATAGATTCAATTTTCTTCAACAATTTCTTCACAGTTTTTATCTTCCAGCAGATTTTCTTCAGCAATTTCTTCACAGTTTTTGTTTTCAGCAGTTTTTCATCAGCAGCTCTTTACTTCAGCAATAGATTCATCTTCACAGCAATCTCATTCAACCTTCATCAGATCCCAGCAGCTACTTCACAGCTTTGCTCAGCTACCACTTCGCATTCGACAGCACCATTTCATCTTCACAGCAGTTCATTTACCTCCTCAGCAGCTCCTTCAAGCAAATTTGATTCCATATGAGCCTTGGATTTTGTTTACGTGTTGATTGTGTTGATGTTTGAGTTGTTTGTGATTGTCTATTAAGTGTTTGTATTGGATAGATCTTTTCCACATCAATTGGCACGTACTCGAAGTAATTTTTAGCATGCCTATCATGTGTTCAATTAAATGCTTCTTAGAACAGTCAATTCCAATTGGGATGTTTCTTAGTTGATTAAATCTTGTTTTGTGTTGCTCTTCCTATTGCTTTTAGTTATATGTCTTCATTGCATGCCATTAAGTTAGGTTAGACTAGATTTCTTAAATGCTGTAGATTTTCGTTCCATGTTTAGTTTTGTTAATGCCTTATTTCAAGTTGTTTTTTCTTTGCTGCAATTGTAGTTAGGTTAATTTAGATTTCCTTACCTGCATTGTCTTTCATTAATTAGAACTAGATTTCGTACCTGTTTTGCTGCTTCTTTTCATAGCCTTAACGTTCAAAACCAAACCCCAGTTTGATATAAAAAATCCAAAAGCAATAACATACGATCCTGAGAATTATCATGTACCAACTACATTCGTTGGGAGACGACTCGAGTTACTCTATGCTACATTAGTGTAGAGGAGTTCGATACTTCGATTGTATTTGATATTCACGGTGCGACACGCGGGCCCTATCAGTTGGCCATCGATCTTCTCATTGGCTTGGGAAGATCGTAGTATACGGGCCATAACCATGTCACGTTTTATCACTTATATATTGATATATGCAATGTGTGTATGTGATGCATGATTAGATAAATAGTTATCTCAATTAAGTCAACTCAATATGCCTACCAAAGTTTGGTACTCATAAACTACCTCGATCATTTGTTGTTGGGTTTGCCAAAGCAAAGTGACGCATTTTATCTTGGTAGAGTGCGAGAGGACAATTGTGATGTTACGTTATCAAACTTTGGGTGAGACTTAACTAAGTCCCCTCAATTAGATTGAGAAACTTGGAGGCATATCCCAAAAGTTGGGAAAATTGGATAAGAGAACAATTATTCATGTCTTAGGCGATTAGCCAAAGCTAACTCAAGATGATGTGTAATATGGATCTTGACCCTTTGTTTCAAAGAGTTGCATGAGATGTAATTGGTAAAATATTACCTACCTAATTATATCAAGTCTTGGGCGATTAGCCAAAGCTAACTCAAGATGAAGTATAACATGGATCTTGTCTCACATGAATAATGATTGCTATTTGGTTTGAAGCTAGTAGTGTTGGTAAATTGAGTTTGCCTACATCCATGACTAGCCCCAACCAAAGCTCTACGATTCAGTGGAGGCATCATTTAATTAAAGGCCTAATTAAATGAATTAGATATGATAATTATTTCTGCATAATTCTACTGTTGTAGATCACCATGTCATCTAACACGTCAAATACTCTCTCTCTGCGATCCGTCCTTGAGAAGGACAAGCTCAACGGAGCTAATTTCCTGGACTGGTACAGAAACTTGAGGATAGTCCTCAAACAAGAACGAAAACAGTACGTCCTAGAGCAATCTCTTCCAGAAGCACCCGCCGCTACCGCTACCCGTGCCGAAAAGGATACTTACAAGAAGCATCAGGATGATGCACTTGATGTATCATGTCTTATGCTTGCCACCATGAACTCTGAGCTTCAGAAGCAACATGAGAACATGAATGCACATGATATGGTTGAGCATCTAAAGCAACTATATCAAGGGCAAGCTAGGCACGAGCGGTTTGAGGTGTCTAAAGCCCTCTTTGCATGCAATATACAAGAAGGAACTCCTATATGAACTCACGTACTCAAGATGATTGGGTATGTTGAGAACCTTGAAAGATTAGGATTTCCACTGGGCCAAGAATTGGCTACGGACCTTATCTTGCAATCGTTGCCAGAAGGGTACAATCAATTTGTCATGAACTATAACATGAATAAAATTGACAAGCCTTTTCCTGAGATGCTCAGCATGTTAAGAACTGTTGAACCTAATCTCAAGAAAAAACCAGTAATGTACTGATGGTACAAAAGGGCAAAGGCAAATGGAAGCCTAAAGGCAAGGGTAAGACCCATGCCAAAGGCAAAGCCAACTCTACTACATCCAAGGCTAAAGATAAGGTGCCTAAGGAAGGGACCTGCTTCCACTGTGGTGAGACCAGACATTGGAAGAGGAACTGCAAACATTACCTGGAGGAAGTAAAGAAGAAAAGAAGTGAGACTTCTGTCTCGGGTATTTTTATTATAGAAGTCAATCTATCTATCTCTTCTTCTTGGGTATTAGATACCGGATGCGTGTCTCACATTCGTACTAATGTGCAGGGCCTTCAAAGAGCTAGATCATTACCAAAGGGCGAAGTGGACCTACGAGTAGGCAATGGAGCAAGAGTTGCTGCCATAGCTGTAGGAACTTATTCCTTGTCTTTGCCCATTGGGCTTATCTTAGAACTAGAAGAGTGCTTTTATGTACCTGCATTGACTAAGAACATAATTTCAGTATCTTGTTTGGATAAGAAAGGCTTTTCATTTATCATAAAGGACAAATGTTGTTCCATAATGTTAAATGACATGTTCTATTGTAATGCACCACTTGTGAATGGACTCTATGTTCTAGACCTAGAAACCCCAATCTATAACATAAATACCAAATGGTTCAAATTAAATGATTTGAACTAAACATATCTCTGGCATTGTCGCTTAGGACACATAAATGAGAGTCGCATATCCCAGCTCCATAAGGATGGATTACTGGACTCATTTGATTTTGAATCATATGAGACATGTGAATCTTGTTTTCTATGCAAGATGACCAAGACTCCATTTAGTGGACACGACGAAAGAGCGATAGACTTGTTAGGACTCATACATACTGATGTATGTGACCCCTTCAATATCGCAACTAGAGGAGGCTATCGTACTTCATCACTTTCACTGATGATGTCAGTAGATATGGCTATGTGTATCTCATGAAACACAAGTCAGAATCCTTTGAAAAGTTCAAAGAAGTCAAGAGTGAAGTATAAAACTAACTTGGCAAGAGTATTAAGATGCTTCGAACAGATCGAGGCGGTGAATACCTTAGCCAAGAGTTTCGTGACCATCTAGCAGAGTGTGAGATTATATCCCAACTCACTCCACCTGGAACACCACAGTGAAATGGTGTGTCCGAGCGGAGAAATCATACTCTATTAGATATGGTACGATCGATGATGAGTCAGACAGATCTTCCTACTTCCTTCTGGGGATTCGCTCTAGAGACAGCTCTATTCACACTTAACCGAGCTCCATCAAAGGTCGTCATAAAGACACCATATACGATATGGACTGGGAAGAGTCCCACTATGGCTTTTATGAAGATTTGGAGTTGTGAGGCTTACGTTCGACATCAAGTCTCAGATAAACTAGGACCCAAATCTGATAAGTGTTATTTTGTAGGATATCCCAAGGAAACAAAGGGATATTACTTTTACAATCCCACACTAGGCAAAGTGTTTGTCGCTAGAAATGGTGTTTTTCTAGAAAAGGAGTTTATTTCTAGAAGAACTAGTGGGAGTAAAATCCATCTTGAAGAAGTTCAAGATGCAGATAGTACTGAGGCTTTAATGGACATTGAACAGGCACCACAAGATGTTGTGGATCATGAGATTGTTGCACAAGAAGTTGTAGAACATCAAGATGTTCAAGTATACCAACCTCTTCGCAGATCTAATAGGATACGTCATCAACCTGAGAGATACTCATTTCTCTTGTCTGGCCATGATGACGTTACGCTCATTGAGTTGAATGAGCCTACATCCTATCAAGAAGCTGTGATGAGCCCAGATTCTGAGAAATGGCTAGAGGCCATGAGATCCGAAATGGAATCCATGTACACTAACCAAGTATGGACTTTGGTTGATCCACCTGAGGGGATTAAACCCATTGGGTATAAGTGGATCTTTAGAAGAAAGACTGACATGGATGGACGCATGCATACCTATAAAGGGCGATTGGTAACTAAAGGTTTCAAACAAATTCATGGTATCGACTATGATGAAACCTTTTCACCAGTGGCGATGCTTAAGTCTATTCGGATCATGCTTGCTATTGCAACTTACCATGACTACGAGATCTGACAGATGGATGTCAAAACTGCATTCCTAAATGGGAATTTACTCAAGGATGTGTACATGACACAACCTGAGGGTTTTGTAGATCCAGAGCATGCTGGAAAGGTATGTAAATTGCAAAGGTCCATTTATGGGCTAAAGCAAGCTTCTCGAAGCTGGAATCTTCGATTCGATGATGCAATCAAAGCATTTGGTTTTATCAAGAATGAAGATGAACCCTGTGTCTACAAGAGGGTTAGTGGGAGCACGGTTGTCTTCCTGATCTTGTATGTAGATGACATACTCCTCATTGGGAATGATACCCCTTCACTACAGTCTGTGAAGACGTGGCTAAGGAATTGTTTCTTAATGAAAGACTTAGGTGAAGAAGTCTATATCCTAGGCATCAAGATTTATAGAGATAGATCTAAGAGATTGCTTGGCTTAAGTCAGAGTACATATATTGACAAGGTGGTTAATCATTTTGCCATGCAGAATTCCAAGAAGGGATTTCTGCCAATGTCACATGGTGTGAGTCTTTTGAAGACTCAAGGTCCCTCTTCTAAGGAGGAGAGAGACTGTATGGATCAGATCTCTTATGCATCCGCTATAGGGTCTATCATGTACGTCATGCTTTGTACTCGACCAGATGTCTCGTATGCTTTGAGCATGACGAGCAGGTACCAGTCAGATCCAGATGAAAGTCACTGGACAGCTGTCAAGAACATTCTTAAGTACTTACGAAGGACAAAAGAATATTTCTTAATATTTGGAGGCGATGAGGAGCTAGTTGTAAAGGGTTATAGTGACGCAAGCTTCTAAACAAACAGGGATGATTTTAGATCGCAGTCAAGGTATGTATTTTTCCTGAATGGTGGCGCTGTGAGCTGGAAGAGTTCGAAGCAGGACACAGTCGCAGATTCTACAACAGAGGCCGAGTATATTGCCGTGTCTGAGGATGCAAAAGAGGTTGTTTGGATCCGGAAGTTCATTGCAGAGCTTGGTGTGATTCCTAGCATTGTGGACTCGATAGACCTCTATTGTGATAACAATGTGGCTATTGCACAGGGTAAGGAACCTCGGTCACATCAGTGGACCAAACATATGTTGAGGCAATCGGCCCTTTAAATGATTGGAAGATCATGGTTTTGATGTGTGGGCGAATAAGTTTAAAGTTAGAGTGTTATGTTGTATTTGATTTGTGTGATTGAGTTTGCAGGACTTGAAGAATCACACTTGGTGGACCTATCCGAGGGACGAGAGCCGAGGGAGGAGAGCTCCAAGGGCAAGCCGGGAAGTGGACCTCAAAGGGCACACGTGAAGGGTGGCATGGAGGCAAGCCAAGGGAAGGCTTGCGTGCGCATCCGAGGGATGATAGCCAAAGGAAGAGGACTTCAAAGGGCGAGCCAAGGGAGCAGACCTGAAGGCACACGCGAAGGAGAAGGTTCGGAGTGGCTGAAACTGAGCTGGGAGGCAGGGCAGTCGACTGGCCCAGAGGCAGTCGACTGCCAAAACTCACAGAAAGTTCGCAGCTTCGGACCAGTCGACTGGCCAAGGGGCAGTCGACTGGTATACCCCAAAACTAGCCGTTGGCTAGCTGTTTGCTAGCGTTGGCTAGCCGTTGGAAGGCATTTAATGCCGGGGCAGTCGACTGCCATCTGGGCAGTCGACTGGTGCGAGTCTGGACAGACTGCGAATCTGTCCTTTTCACCTATAAAAGGAGGCCTCGTTACACGTGTCTGTACCGTTCCGTACAGTAACGAAGTGCTGCCAAATTGTAAAGTGATTACTTGCTTCCTCCATCTCATTTCTACATCTGTAAAGAGGAAGCTCTTGCTGTGAAGGTTTCTCCACCTAAAGGAGACTTTTCGATAGTGAAAAGTGGTGCTCGCGGCGTGGATCCTTGGACTAGTCACCCATCTGGGTGGATACCAAGTAACTGAAAGTGTTAGCATTGTTTCTGTGTTTTCTTTTATATATTATTTCCGCTGCGCTAACAAGACTGCAGAGTTCAAGATCCGAAAAAGTGCATTCACCCCCCCTCTGCACGCCACATCGATCTAACAATTGGTATCAGAGCCGGTGCGTTTTGGAAGATCTAACAATCAACCAGAACATCTGAAATGGCGTTTCAAGAGGGATACTCCACCGCACGACCACCGTTCTTCGACGGCAACGACTTCGCGTACTGGAAAGGTAGAATGCAATACTATCTTATGAATGACATAGAGACTTGGATAAGTGTTGCAGATGGCTTCGAGGCGCCCGTCGATGAAAGAGGAGATCCTACACCCATGAGAACATGGTCCAAAGAAGTGATGAAGAGGGCGCAATCAAATGCCAAGGCTACTACTACACTGCAGTGCGGGCTCTCTAAGGAGCAACTGAACAAAGTGGGGTCATTCAAGAGCGCCAAAGAGCAACGAGGGGTCAAACGAGTCCAGAAGAGCCAAGAAGGACTTGTTGGTGGCCCAACTGCAATCACTTTCCATGAAGAGCAACGAGACAGTCAGTCAGCTGCATGGAAGGGTAAAGGAAGTGATCAACGAGCTCTATGTAATTGGAGAGAAAATCGAAAATCGGGATATCGTCAGGTATGTCTTACAAGCCTTCCCGAGAACCACCCTGTGGGCATCCATGGTTGATGCTTACAAGGTATCGAGGGATTTATCCTTAGTCAAATTAGACGATTTATTTTGTGAATTTGAACTGCACGAGCAAGCTAATATTTCGGCAAAAGAGAAAGGTATTGCTTTTGTTGCAGAGAAAGAGAAGAAGAGGAGAAAGAGAAGAAGAAGGTGATCTACTCATCATCCTTGGACTCGGAGGAGTCAAGTGCCTCCATGGACAGTGACCAAGAGGCCTTTATGGTAAGGAAATTTCGTAAGGCATTTAAAAGTTTTTCTAACAAATCATATGCTAGAAAATGGGCCAAAGGTAAGGGTAAGGCCAAGGAGATCATATGCTACAACTGTCACCAAGAGGGACATATGAAGAACGAATGTCCCCAGTTGAAGAAGAGGGAGGACAAGAAAGAAGAGAAGAAGAAGAATGACAAGAAGAAGTCAAAGGGAAAGGAGAAGAGTGCCACGAACCTCAAGTGACCTGGGACGATCCCTCATCCTCAGAGGAAGAAGAAGAGCAAGTCTCCCACTTCGCTCTTATGGCACAAGAGGGTTCAGACTCTTCAGACGATGAACGGAGCTCAAGCAGTGAAGATGAGAGCTCCTCCACCTCATCATCAGAGTCAGAGGCTTCGGTAAGTGAGGTATACCACTTACCCTCTTCTACCTTAGTGAAAATTATCTCTAGCACAAACATGGATTTAGCTAAGGCTAGAAGTAGAATTAAGGATCTTAAGGAAGAAATTGTCATGCTTAGAGTAGAAGCTATTAAACTCAAGAATTTGCATGCTAGCTCCACCTCTTCAGATGTTTCACATATTGAAATTGAAAATAAGGAGTTAAGGAAATAAGTAGATGACCTCACAAAGGCCCTTAGAAAATTCCAAGTAGGATCAAGTAACCTTGACATGATCATAAACAGTCAAAGGGCTGTATATAACAAGGCCGGATTAGGTTATAGGCCTAAGACCAAGGAGGTAGCTTTTGTTTCACTTACCGGTAGGATTGGTGCATCTAGGAGATTAGAGGCTAGGGGAACCACCAAGAAGGCATGGGTACCTAAGAAATTTTTAAATGATGCTTATGGATCTAAGATTTGGGTACCAAAAGAGTATGTTTTCCGTGTTGTCTAGGTAAAGGTGAAGGAGGCCCCAACCTCGTGGATAGTAGATAGTGGATGCTCAAGACACATGACCGGGGATGTGAGCAAGTTCACCACTATTAGCTACCTAAGAGAAGGAACGGTCTCTTTTGGAAACAGTGGAAAGTTAAGGATCATTGGTAGGGGCACAATTGAGGTATCTCCCAATATTTCGATTCATAAGGTACTCTTGATTAAGGATATGAAGTTTAATTATTAAGTGTAAGTCAATTATGTGATGCCGGGTTTAGAGTAGAATTTCATGCTAAGAAATGTGTAATTAGACATAATGAATCAAACACTATCATATTAGAAGGGTTTAGAGAGGAAAACTTATATTATCTTGATCTATCTTATGCTACTAACAATGTTGTTAAGTGTCTCATGTCCAAAGAAGAAGAAGGGTGGTTATGGTACCAGAGACTTGGACACGTCAACATGAGGAACATTACAAGAGTGGCCAAGGAAGAATTGGTGAAGGGGCTCCCAATGATTAAGTACGAAAAGAACAATTATGTGATGCATGTCAAGAGGGTAAGCAATCCAAAGCATCACACAAAGGTAAAACTTAAGTACCACTTCTTGCCCTTAGAACTTTTACATATAGACTTGTTTGATTGTCATAGTACTCCATCACTTGTAGGGAGTAAGTATTGCTTAGTGATAGTAGATGATTTTCTAGGTTCACTTGGGTTCATTTCATGAAACATAAGGATGATACCCTAAATATATTTATAGGTTTTAGCAAAAGGGTAGAAAATGAAAAGAAACCAAAATAAACCGAATTAGAAGTGACCATGGTGGGGAGTTCCAAAACGCTAACTTCACACAATTTTGTGTTGAAAATGGATACAAGCATGAGTTTTCATGCCCTAGGACTCCTCAACAAAATGGGGTAGTTGAGAGGAAAAACCGAGCCCTACAAGAAGCCGCTAGGACTATGCTTAATGCATACTCTCTTCCTAGCTACTTTTGGGCCGAAGCGGTTAACACCGCTTGCTATATTCAAAACCGAGTATTGGTACATAGGTTTTTAGGAAAAACACCCTTTGAACTTTGGAATGGAAGGGTACCCCAAGTCCACTATTTTAGGGTCTTTGGATGTAAAGCTTACATCTTAAACACCAAAGACGACCTAAGAAAATTTGAATCAAAGGCCGATGAAGGAATCTTAGTAGGGTATTCATTGACTAGTAGGGGTTATAGAGTGTACAACAAGAGGACAAAAGTGATTGAGGAGTCCTCAAATGTCAAATTTGATGAAACCACTAGTACCTACCCTAGGAAGGCCTCAATTGATAAGGATATAGAAGAGGTCCAACCCCTTGCCCAAAGACTTCAAGACCTACAATTGGAGGGCAATGATCAGGGGGGAGTAAGAAGTACCCTAGAGGATGAGGAAGAAGGAGTAAATGAACCTACAACCTCTAGACCCTTGAGACATCATCATGATCATCCCATTGACCAAATTGTAGGTGATGTCACTCAAGGAGTAAGGACTAGGTCATACTTTAGGATCAGACTAGCCAAATAGCTCTAATCTCCCAATTAGAACCAAAGACCATTGATGAAGCATTGGGAGATGTTGATTGGGTGTTGGCCATGCAAGAAGAGCTAAACCAATTTGAGAGGAGTGAAGTTTGGGAGTTAGTTCCTAGACCCACCGATTGTACCATTGTAACCACAGATGGGTCTTTAGAAACAAATTAGATGACCAAGGTAAAATCACTAGGAACAAGGCTAGATTGGTAGCTAGGGGTTTAACCAAGTTGAGGGATTAGATTATGATGAGACCTATGCCCCCGTAGCTAGGTTAGAATCAATTAGAATTCTACTAGCCTATGCCGCTCACATGGGTTTCACACTTCACCAAATGGATGTGAAGTCGGCATTTCTAAATGGATCATTAAGGAAGAGTTTATGTAGAACAACCCCCCGGTTTGAGGACCCAACTATCCAAGACATGTATTCAAATTAAGAAAAGCCTTGTATGGATTGAAACAAGCTCCCCGGGCTTGGTATGAAGGCTTCTTCATTTTTAGTGTCTAAGGGGTTTAGGAGAGGAACAATTGACCCTACATTGTTCCTAAAATCTAAGGATAATGACATATTTGTTGGCCAAGTCTATGTAGACGATATCATTTTTGGGTCAACAAATAATGACTTCCTACAAGAATTCATCAAATGTATGGAAGATGAATTTGAGATGAGTCTTGTAGGAGAGTTAACCTTTTTCTTAGGCCTTCAAGTTAAGCAAACTAATGAAGGTACACATGTATTTCAAACCAAATATGCTAAGGAGATGCTAAAGAAATTTGGTTTAGAACATGCTAAGGAAGCATCTACACCCATAGGAACTAATGTGAAAATGGATAGTGATCTTGAAGGCAAAATGGTAGACTCTAAACAATATAGGAGCATGATTGGTAGCCTCCTATACCTAACCGCTAGTAGACCCGACATACTGTTTGCGGTAGGTATGTGTGCTAGGTACAATCTTGTGCAAAGAGTCCCATTTAATTGTGGTCAAAA
>JAGFNQ010009924.1:0-30448 GCA_024364735.1 Boesenbergia rotunda | reverse complement strand
TCTCAATTTGCTCACCTCTCTTCTCAACTAGAAACGCCGAGCAGTTCAGTCGAACCCCGGTAACGAGCCCAGTCCCAACCGTAGGTCGAACCCCGGTAACGAGCCTAGTCCCGACCCTAGGTTTCCAAACCTAGAACTTTGTAACAAATTCACTCGAACCACCTACGTTCCGATTAAGACAAGTTACCTTAACCGTCATTTCTTTTCCCAATCCTGTCCAGTCGCAATGTCCGCAATTAACTTCTATAAACTGGATAACCTCGTATTCTGCACACATTCGATCAACAACACCCTATGTGCAGAATTCTACAACAACATAATTAGGCAAGACCACTTGAGTTTCGTCACTACCGTTCAAGGAATGCCCTTGCACATCCCTCCTACCCTACTGAACCGATTTCTGGGACTCCGACCATCTCAGTCCATCTTCTGTTGCTACCCTCCAAGGAACCTGCCTTTCGATGCCCCCTACTCTCATATTGACCTGAACACCTTATACAACTATTTCTTTGGGGAAGCCATGGACCCTGCAGGAGGGCAGTTCCACTCCACCCGACTCCCGATTCAGGACTACGCTCTCTACAGAGTAATTGTCCGTTGCATCCTTCCCTTATCCACTAGGGACATAGCCACCATGAGACCCTTTCACACCTTTCTCCTCTATGCCCTTATCCATCATCTGGACATAGATATAGGCCTTCACATCTTTCACTGTATCCTGCATGCCTCTAGTGTGTCCACTCAGGGACGAGTCCGCACCCCCTTCTGCCATGTCATCACCTGGATCCTCCACCATCACGGCCGAAACATCACTGACGGCGAGATTACCACGATGACCGACTTCGACGAGATAGGATATAGGAACTTTTCCTTAGCCGGTATAGATGTCTCGGGCACCGGGGTTCTGACTTGGCGCCGACCAGCCGCACACGACATTGCAGACGAGGAGGTCGACGTTGCCGACTTGGCAGCAGAGTTAGCTCAGCCTGATCCTCCGACACTCTACGAGCGAGTATCCCTCCTCGAGACACAGGTTCAGTCACTCCGGGAGGAATCGGAGGCTTACCACCTTGAGCAGTTGGAAACTAATCAGGGCTACTATACCGAGTATATGAACGCGTTTGCAGCAGAGAGGATCGAAAGAAACGCCCAGTATGAGGAGATGATGACCATGCTTAGATCCTGGCATCCAGGCTCCCCTGATCAGCCTGGTCCCTCTTCCTAGATGACTTGGACTTGTACCTCTTTGACTATCCCTACTGAGTAGGATTGACTTCTGTGGACTTGTACTAGACTTCTGTTTGACTTATGCTTATCCTAGCTTGGCTTGTTTATTTCTGAATTGATTAAGTTAGGATTATGCTTAGTAGAATAGAATCATTCTTTTTGGTTTCTGCTTTAATTGAAAATGTCTTAATTGATTTTAAAATAAGTTCTTTGTTAAAAATGTTTTACTTTGATTTTTTTTACTTAGTTTTATTTCAAAAACTACCCCCCTTCAAAATTAGGGTTTTTCTTCGAAATGGAATTAGCCTAGGCTCTAACCCTAGAATTGCATGCACCTATAGACTTAGAAGCCAGCATCTTACAAGCACCTTAGGATACTTTTGATTGATAACCTAGAAAGGGTTGAGATGCTTAGGTCTTTGCCTCAATTCAAGATGCTTTAAGTCAGTGCATCGGCAGCAATTGGGGCACTAAATGAACAGCAATCAGGTCAAGTGTCAAGTTTAGACAATCTAACTTGAACAATGCACTTAACTTAACTAACTCTAGCAAAAGCTACTGTTTATAACAGTTAGTAAGTAGCTAAATGGGTTAGACAGGTCCCTAAAAGATTTAACCAGACTTAGGTCCTAGCTCAATTCAGTACAGCAAATGCTTTATTATTGCAAATATCTTTTTGTGCATTTTGTTGATATATGTCAAAGGGGGAGAGTTGGAAAGGAAACAGGGAACAAAAATGTTTTTCCAAAATTTCTAACTCTGAAAGCTCAATTTGTTTTGCTTAAAATTCTTTTTGCTCTGAATTGCTATTAATTTTTTGCTTAAAATATTCTCTGAAAAGCTTTTTCTAAAGTCTGAAATTTTTTTCTAAATCCTGAAAAATTTTCTAAGTCTGAAAAAGTTTTCCAAGTCTCAAATTTTTAAAAAAAAATAAGAGTTTTCAAAAACTGAAAAAGTCTAAAGTTTAAAAAGTTTTCCTAAAACTCAAAATTTGCTAAAATGTGAAAACTTCTTCAAACTTAGAACATTTTTCTTGAAAAACTCAGCCAATACTTAAAAAGTTTTTCGATAATAAAATTTTCTAAGTATTTAAACTAAAACCACCTACTTTTGAAAAACCTAGGGGGAGATTACTTCCAGGGGGAGATTACTTCCAGGGGGAGGGAATCCAACTTAGGATTTCAATTTCAGCATTTTTTCCCTTAACCTTTTGAACTAGGTTGTCATATATCAAAAAGGGGGAGATTGTTGGGGCAGATTGCACCCAAGTCAAACCTGTGTTTTGATATTGACAAAAGAGTTCAAAAGTTAAGGGTTAATTGGTGTCTAACAAGTTTCTTGAGTATACAGGAAAAGCCCTAGCGAAGGAATGCTAGGCACTGGCGAAGGACTGCCAGACTAGACAAAGTCCTAGCGAAGGAATGCTAGGCACTGGTGAAGGACTGCCAGAATGGACAAAGTCCTAGCAAAGGAATGCTAGGCACTGGCGAAGGACTGCCAGAATGGACAAAGCCCTAGCAAAGGAATGCTAGGCACTGGCGAAGGGCTGCCAGAAGTAAAGACCTAGCGAAGGGCTGCTAGGCACCAAGCGAAAGGCAGCTTGGTACCTCAAGACCTGGCGAAGGACTGCCGGGCAAAAGTCCAACTGGAGGATCCGGTTGGCACCAGGTAAAACTCTCCCGAGAGGAGTAGGTGAGGACGCGTTCCCCTTGAGGGAACATTAGGCGTCGGTTCGACCTAGGGCTCCATTTTGGAGACCAAAGTCAGAACCAAGACAGCTAAGGCTGTATAAAATAATAATATAATTGTTATTTGGACTAACCCTGGATGCAGGATCGAAGGACTGAGTATCTGCAGCTCAGAGAGCCTCGAAGGAGTGAGGCAGAAGCTGAGCAGGGCGCCCCGGACGACCAGGGCGCCCCCAAGGTCAACCCAAGTATGTAACAACCTCGACGCGTTTTCGCCCCGCTTGTCGCGGGCGCCCCGCGTGTCGCGGGCGCCCCCACTGCCAGTTGTCGAAGCGCATCCCTGCGAAGCCGAAGAGATGAGGCCTTTGACCGGTCAAGCCGGGCGCCCCGAGTCCTCTGGGCGCCCCGGTCAAACCGGATCCCGAGGATAATGGGATCAGACGGCGACCGAGCTACAGCCGGATCGGCTGCCACGTGGGGGGCGCCCCTGTCGACCAGGGCGCCCCTAGGCCCTATATAAAGGGCCCTCGACCTCCTTCTTCAAAGCATCAATTCTTCGGACACTTCCACGCTCTTCTGCTCTCGTGCTTTGCTCCAGATACTGCCCAACTCGAGCCGACGACGTCCCGCTGCCCCGAAATCTTCGATCTACTCCGGACGTCGGTAAAAGAAGAGCATAATTCTTATTATATAAAGTTTACTGCACTTATTCTGTATCCAATAATTGTAAACTGGTTTACGAACTTATAGAATTGCCCGCAGAAAACGGTCAACGACCGTGGGCCTTGGAGTAGGAGTCGACACAGGCTCCGAACCAAGTAAAACGACCGTGTTAGCATTGTTTTTGTGTCTTATTTCCGCTGCGCACTTACTCTTTTTAAATTCGAACGATTTGCGACATTCACCCCCCCCTCTCTCGCATTTCTCGATCCAACACCCTCCTCCCTCACTCTTACTCCTCACCGATCCTTGAGTGGCTCTTAATAGTCTTGTTGAGCCCTCACGCCAAGAAGGAAGAAGACTTGAAGAAGGATGAAGGAGAAAACTTCTCTTCTTCTCCTCTTGCTCATCGACGCAACCTCAACCCTAGGAGAGAGAGTATGGAGAGGATTAGGGTTTTGGGTTCTTGTGTGTTGGATGATTAATTAGCCTTGTATCATGACTCCTATAGGGTATTTATAGGGCTAAGGCAGGGACCATGAGGAGGAGTTGGTTCTTGGCCCTTTAATGGATCCAAACCTGATCCATTAATGGAGATCCATTCCACTAAAGGATCTCATTGAACTTCCTCACCAACCCCCATATTTTCATATGGGCTCCACCTATTATGAGTCTTCCATCTCCCTGTGTTTAAGATATCGAATGCTCAATAATTAATTTATTTTACTGGCAATTAAATTAATTATCCTCTTGATCATTGATTAGTACCACTCGACCTTTTCATCATATCGGACCATAGTCCACTTGCAAGATTTAACATGACGATCCTTTTGAGCTCACCAAGGGGGCATCATCATCCTGATTCACCAGGACACGGATTCCGTCAATAATCAATGGCACACCATGCAGATAAAATTATTACCTAACTTACCGGGACTATCAATCTAACAAAATAGATCTCGCCCATTGTTAAATCAAAGTAATAATTAATTAACTACATATGCCCATTATTATTTCGGGATTTAGAGATCGTACTCCATAATATAATCCAAGGTCTAATCCAATTTACGAAGTCAGTACAAAATTGGA
Organism: Boesenbergia rotunda; assembly: GCA_024364735.1. Taxonomy (NCBI): domain Eukaryota; kingdom Viridiplantae; phylum Streptophyta; class Magnoliopsida; order Zingiberales; family Zingiberaceae; genus Boesenbergia; species Boesenbergia rotunda. The sequence goes on along the minus strand of JAGFNQ010009924.1, from coordinate 25,784 downwards.
TGACCTCTCTTTTGGCCCTACTCAATGCACACAAAGTGCACTAGTGTAATTCTATGGTTAAGATAAATTATATCTAATTATACTACAACCATCCCGATGGTTTGTCCAACTCCATCTCGGTTGTGAGCCTCTTTCTTATACTTCTACAAGGATTTTGATAACATGATCTTCTGTGCAACACCATGCACCATGTTATCTACAATGCAAGTATGAGACTTTTTGTGCATATACTAATATAAATATGCACCGTGTGATTTTGTGATTCTCTTTAAAATGTAAATATATTCTTACCAAAAGCAAGTCTTTTAGTATACATCCTAACAGTTGAAATGTTGAGGATGATGTATCAAGGTTAATTGTAGCTATTGAAATATGTTATGTTCAGATTGTTGGCTCGTTCTGTGATTTGGAACAAAACACAAATTGTTGATGGTGATTTTGTTAGAGTAAGGTTTGGTAATTGGATGAGGTGTTGTGGTTTTACTTTGGTGAATGTGTGATAATGTTGTGTGTTGGGTGTTCTTGCCGTAAGTTATGCTAGATATTCGAATTGGAATTCTAGTGTTTGGATTGGAGAATTGATATGTGAATCCTTGTGGGTTTAGATCATGGTGTGGGTTTTTGCTAGGTGTGATCTCTTGGGCTACCTTTGGGTTTAAACCTACAATTTAACTTAATCTTAATTACGTGGAGTAATTAAGAACCTATAATGTAATTAGATGTAATTAAATGAAAAAGACGATTAGGTCAACCCTAATATAATTTAGGGACTTGTGAGCTAGTTACTATTTGTATAAATAGCTAATTAAATATGACTTTTGATGTAAGATATTGATTTGATCTGTTGCGGATATTCTGACAGTGGGTTCTCTTCGGTTACGGGCTTCTCCATTGAGGCGGGTACCTCTGACTTATCTTTTTAGATATTGTTATATATTGTGCATGATTTGTTTAGATAGTACTAGGTTTATATGTTATACTTGCTTTTGTATATCATTACTTGATATATGTTTCTTACTGTTTGAGATTGTTGGGGCAATCGGCCCAAGTATGATCGGGAAGATCATGATTTTGATGTGTGTGTGTCAATATGTTAAGGTTAGGGTGTTATATTATTTTTGATATGTGTGAATGAGTCTTGCAGGACTTGGTGAGTTACACATGGAGGACACATCCGAGGGACGATAGCTGAGGGAAGAGAACTCCAATGAAGAAGGGTCGTCGGAGTGAGGAAGAGTGCTTGTATAAGCTGGACAGTCGACTGGGGGAAAATCAGTCGACTGCCAGAACTTCTCGAGACATCAGTCGACTGCCCATGGGGCAGTCGACTGGTAACCCCGAAAACTAGCCGTTGGGCTAGCCGTTGGCTAGCTATTAAGGTGGGGCCAGTCGACTGCCCCAGGGGCAGTCGACTGGTATCGGGCTGGACAGCTTTAGGAGTTGTCCTTTACCCTATTTAAAGGGTGACTTTTTGGCAAGTGAGAGATACGGTTCTTGAAAGTACCAAGGTGTTGTTTGTACAAAAAGTCCTCAGCTCTTCCTCTCATTCTCATTTCTATCTTGTAAAGAGGAAGAGGACAACCTTGTAAAGGTTTTCTCCACCTTGAAGGAGATTTTTCATAGTGGAGCTTGTGCACGCGTGTGGATCCTTAGATTAGTCACCTCTCTGAGATGGATACCAAGTAAACGAAGGTGTTAGCATTGTTCTTATCGTTTTTATTATTTTTATTTGTGTTTGGCTAACAATTTGTGTAGAGAAAATCGAAAGCAACTATTCACCCCCCCCTCTAATTGGGCGCCACGATCTAAAAAGTGGTATCAGAGCCGGTTCGTTTCGGAAGAACTAACTGTTGACCGGAGCATTCAAGAAAATGGCATTTCAAGAGGGTTATAGCACCGCAAGACCACCGTTCTTCAATGGCAATGACTTCGCCTATTGGAAAGGTAGGATGGAGTATTACCTCTTGAATGACATTGAAAATTGGTTGAGTGTTGTAGATGGATTCGAAGTGCCAAGGAGCGAAGGAGGAGAGCATCTTCCTATGAGAAATTGGTCAAAAGAAATCATGAGAAAGGCTCAAGCCAATGCAAAGGCCACCACGACGCTTCAATGCGGATTATCAAAAGAGCAACTAAACAAGGTGGGGCCATTCAAAACCGCAAAGGAACTTTGGGAGAAACTCATCGAACTCAATGAAGAGTCAAATGAGTCAAGGAGTGCCAAGAAGGACCTCTTGGTAGCACAACTACAATCGCTCACAATGAAGGCCAATGAAACGGTAAGTCAACTACATGGAAGGGTTAAATAAATCATCAATGAACTCTATGTCATTGGTGAGAAGATTGAAAATAGGGATATTGTAAGGTACGTACTACAATCTTTCCCTAGAACTACTTTGTGGGCATCCATGGTTGATGCTTACAAAGTATCTAGGGATCTTTCTTTGGTAAAATTAGATGATTTATTTTGTGAATTCAAATTGCATGAACAAGCAAACATTTCTACTAAAGAGAATGGTGTAGCATTTGTTGTAGAAAAGGAAAGGAAAAAGAAGAGGGAAAAGAAGAAGGTCGTCTACTCATCATCATCCATTCGGAAGAATTAAGCACTTCGATGGATAGCGACCAAGAAGCCTACATGGTAAGGAAAATGCGAAGATCTTTTAAAAGTTTTTCTAACAAGTTTTATGGTAGGAAAGGTTCAAAGAGTAAGAGCAAGGGAAAGGAAATTATTTGCTACAATTGCCATCAAGAGGGGCATATAAAGAATGAGTGTCCGCAATTAAAGAAAAGAAGGAAGAAAGCAAGAAGAGTGAGAGGAGGAAATCCAAGGAAAAAGGAAAGAAGGTCACAAGTTTAAAGGCCATTTGGGATGATCCATCATTGTCGGAGGAAGAAGGAGATCATGTGTCACACTTTGCATTGATGGGAGTGGACAACTTGGAGTCATCCGAAGATTAAAAGGAGTCAAGTGACGATGAATAAGGGAGTTCAAGTGAAGGTGAAAGCTCATCATCGGAATCCGATGTGTCGGTAAGTGAGGCATATAACATACCCACCTCTACTCTTGTTAAAATCATTACTAGTACCAAGATGATTTGGCTAAGGCTAGGAAAAAAGTTAAGGAATTGAAAAATGAAGTTTGCATGCTAAAATTAGAATCCATGGAACTTAAGAACAATGTGCATGTTTCCTCTTCCATTTCACATGATTCATGTTTAGAAAAGAAAAATAAGGAGCTAAGGGAAAAGGTAGAAGACCTCACCAAGGCTCTTAAAAAATTTCAAGTTGGCTCTAGAAGTCTTGACATGATCATCAATTGTCAAAGAGTCGTGTATAATAAGGCCGGGATAGGTTATAGACCCAAAATCAAGGAGGTGGGATTTGTTTGACTTATGGGTAGAACGGGTGCCTCTAGGAAGCAAGGTGTTAAGGGAAATGTAAAGAAGGCATGAGTACCTAAGAAATATTTAAATAATGTTTGTGGATCGAGCATTTGGGTACCAAAAGCTTGTGTTTTCCGTGTTGTTTAGGTGAAGGTGAAGGAAGCCTCAAAAATGTGGATAGTGGATAACGGGTGTTCAAGGCATATGACCGGGGATGTAAGCAAATTCACCACCATTATCTATCTAAGAGAAGGAACCGTGTCATTCGGAAATAGTGGGAAACTCAAAATAATTGAGAGGGGCACCATTGAGGTATCTCCTACAATCACAATTCATAAAGTACTTTTAATTAAGGATATGGAATTTAATTTGCTTAGTGTGAGTCAACTTTGTGATGCCGGGTATAGGGTTGAGTTCCATGCTAAGAAATGTTTAATTAGACAAAATGACTCCGAAAGTATCATGTTAGAAGGATATAGAGAAGAAAACCTTTACTATCTTAATCTTTCTTATGCTTCTAACATTTCTCCTAAGTGTTTCATATCCAAAGAAGAAGAAGGATGGTTGTGGCATCGGCGACTTGAGCACATTAATATGAAGAACATTGCAAGAGTTGCCAAGATAGAGTTGGTGAAGGGGCTCCCCATGATCAAGTATGAAAAGAACAAGATGTGTGATGTGTGCCAAGAGGGTAAGCAATCTAAATCATCACACAAAGGTAAAATCTTAACTAGCACTTTATTACCTTTAGAGTTATTGCATTTGGACTTATTTGATTGTCATAGCACACCTTCAATAATAGGAAGTAAATATTGTTTGGTAATTGTAGATGACTTTTCTAGATACACATGGGTGTATTTCATGAAACATAAGGATGACACTTTAGAAATATTTGTAGGATTTAGTAAATGGGTTGAAAATGAGAAACACCTCAAGATTAACCGAATTAGGAGTGACCGTGGTGGGGAATTTGAAAATTCAAACTTCTCACAATTTTGTTTAGAAAATGGGTACAAACATGAATTTTCATGTCCAAGAACCCCTCAACAAAATGGTGTGGTAGAAAGAAGAAATAGGGCATTACAAGAAGCCGCTAGGACTATACTTAACCCCTATTCTCTACCTAGCTACTTTTGGGCTGAAGCGGTAAATACCGCTTGTTACATCCAAAACCGGGTCTTAATTCATAGGTTTTTAGGGAAAACTCCATTTGAGTTGTGGAATGAGAAAATTCCACAAATTCACTATTTTAGAGTTTTTTGGTGTAAGGTCTATATTTTAAACACCAAGGATGATTTGAGGAAATTTGAATCTAAGGCGGATGAGGGGATATTGGTTGGATATTCATCCACTAGTAGAGGATATAGAGTGTATAACAAAAGGACTAAGGTAATTGAGGAGTCATCCAATGTGAATTTTGATGAGTCAACTAGCACTTACCCTAGGAAATCTTCTATTGATAAGGACATAGAAGAAAGTCAACCCCTTACCCAAGAAATTCAAGACCTACATTTGGGGAGCATTGATCAAGGGGGAGGGAGAAGTGCATTGGAGGATGATCATCATGTAATAAATGAGCTCATAACCTCTAGGACCTTAAGGCACCACCAAGATCACCCCATTGACCAAGTAGTTAGAGATGTTACCCAAGGGGTGAGGACTAGGTCTTACTTTAGGGAACATAGTAGTCAAATTGCTTTGATTTCCCAACTTGAGACAAAATCTATTGATGAAGCTTTAGGTAATGTGGATTGGGTTCTAGCCATGCAAGAAGAATTAAATCAATTTGAAAGGAGTGAAGTATGGGAGTTAGTTCCTAGACCCAATGATTATACTATTGTCACCACAAGATGGGTCTTTAGGAACAAGTTAGATGATCAAGGAAAAATTACTAGAAACAAGGTCAGGTTGGTAGCAAGGGGGTTTAATCAAGTTGAGGGTCTTGACTATGATGAGACATATGCCCCCGTGGCTAGATTAGAGTTTATTAGAATTTTATTAGCATATGCCGCTCATATGAGTTTCACACTTCACCAAATGGATGTGAAGTCGGCATTCCTTAATGGGATCATTAAGGAAGAGGTATATGTACAGCAACCACCCGGATTTGAAAATCCAAACTACCCTAGTCATGTCTACAAACTAAGAAAAGTCTTGTATGGATTGAAACAAGCTCCCCGGGCTTGGTATGAAAGACTTTCATCATTCTTAGTATCCAAGGGTTTTAGAAGAGGTACAATCGATCCAACTTTATCTCTAAAATCTAAGGGTTTTAGAAGAGGGACATCTTTGTGGCCCAAGTTTATGTTGATGATATTATTTTTGGGTCAACAAATAGTGAATTTCTTCATTAGTTTATTAAATGAATGGAAAATGAGTTTGAGATTGTAGGACCGATGTCGTCGATAGAGGGGGGGTGAATATCGACCGTAAAATCTTTTTGCGGAAGCTCGTCTTACTTTTGAAATTCGTTCTAAACAGAGCGTTAGTAGCAGCGGAAAAATAATAGAAATAACGAACAAAACAAATGACAGATTGCACATGGGATTTACTTGGTTCCCAACCCCCCAGGGTCAGTACATCAAAGGCCTAAGCACGGGAACGCCCGTCCACTAATGGTCTCCTTTTCGGACTTTTCGGAGGCGGAAAAACCCATCTTACAGTGTAAGATTTATAATCACAAGATACGAAAATTAAGTGCGGAATATTAAAAGCAAACCAAAACAACGAAGGTCGAAGACCGGCCGATCTGGAACTCCGAAGTGTCGCGCACTTCCTCCCAGAGCTTCCTTGGTCGCAGAGCTTCATCGTTAGCACATTTCTTCAGTTTAGAGTGCTCAGAAATGATTCTGGAAGTTTTGTTCTGAGACTTGGGGTCGAAGCCCCTTTTATAGGCTTCATTGGGGCATCTATGATCACCGGGGCACCTCAATGGGCTTGGTCAAACCTTATCTCCGTGCCAAACTCGCCGCAGCTGATAAAGCCTCTGACCAGGGCGCCCTAGACCTCCCAGGCGCCTCAATGAACCCAGTCAAAGCTTATCTCTGCTTCGAACTCGCATCAGCAAATACAACTTTCAACTAGGGCGCCTGTATCATTGGGGGCGCCTGAATGAAGACCCATTTTGCCTCCTTTGATTGAGGCGCCTCCTTCAATGGGGGTGCTTGAATGGAGGCCTGGTTTTGCCCCCTTTGATTGAGGCGCCTCCTTCAATGGGGGCGCCTGAATGGAGGCCTTTCAGCCGTGTTATGTGTTGTTCGCCTACTTTGTCTTCCATTCTAGGTACCTGCAAGATATATAAATACAAAGCAAATATACACACAATCCTAGCCTTAACGAGATGGTTCTAACTTCGGATTTCTGTGAAACCCTAGGTCGAACAGACGCAAGCTCCCACCCCCGGGAACGCGCCTTTCAACTACTCCTTTTAGGAGACGGTTGTCACCAAGTCCATTCGGGTGGACTTTTGCTTAGCCTTCGATACTCTCGGATCTCGAGACGTTCGAACCTCGACCCGTCTCTACATCTGTCCTTAGTCATCGCTCAGCTAAGTTGCTCAATCCCTTGGACCAAGACTTCGTGCCCAAACCCTAGGTCCAGGACTTCGGTGCCCAACCCTTAGCCAGGACTTCGTGCCCAATTCCCCGAACCAGGTCTTCGATGCCCAACCCTTGGCCAGGACTTCGTGCCCAATTTCTCGAACCAGGTCTTCATGCCCAACCCTCGGTCAGGTCTTAGGTGCCCAGCCCTCGGCCAGGACTTAGTGCCCAATCCATGATCAGGACTTAGTGCCCAATTCTTCGAACCAGGACTTATTGCCTAGGTTTACTAGGACTTTCTTTCACTTTGGTACTCCTCTCTTGACTTACCCTTCCCTTGTTCAATGTATCACTAACTTAAGTATATTGTCAAACATTGAAACACTTAGAGGAGGACATCACTGATGCAACTTGCACCAACAGAGATGAATCTTGTGGGAGAATTGACTTTCTTTTTAGGATTACAAGTCAAACAAACAAATGAAGGGACTCATGTGTATCAAACCAAATATGCTAGAGAAATCATAAAGAAATTTGGCTTAGAAAATGCTAAGGTAGCATCTACTCCTATAGGAACAAATATCAAAATGGATAGTGATCTTGAAGGAAAAGTAGTAGACCCAAAATAATATAGGAGCATGATTGGTAGCTTATTGTACCTAACCGCTAGTAGACCGGATATATTATTTGCGATAGGTATGTGTGCAAGGTATCAATCATGTGCCAAAGAGTCTCATCTAGTGGTAGTAAAGAGGATCTTAAGGTATATTAAGGGTACTCTTAATGTCGGTCTTTGGTATCCTAGGACTCCAAACATTGAACTATTTAGATACACCGACTCGGATTATGCGGGTTGTAAATTAGATAGGAAGAGTACTAGTGGAGGATGATAATTTATTGGGTCATCTTTAGTTAGTTGGAGTAGTAGGAAGCAACCATGTGTTTCCTTATCAACAACCGAAGCCAAATATGTAGCAATGGGTGGTTGTGTGTCTCAACCATAGTTTGCAGAATCGCGATCCTGGATCGTAGGATCGTACGATCCTACGATCCTACGCCAGAAAACGATCCAGAATCGCGCAGAATCGTTTTTTGTAGCAGGATCGCAGCAGGATCGGTAGGATCGGACAGAATCGGACAGAATCGTATAGGATCGGACAGGATCGGAACAGAATCGGAACAGGATCGATGAAAGCTTTAAGAGGTCATAACTTTTGACTCGGATTGAACCACGTGACCTATAATATATCAAATTGAAACTCGTTCAAAGATCTACAAGTTAGTTTTAAAATTGAATCCCAAAAAATATTGTTTAAAGCCTTTTCAGAGGCCCAGAAGATTATTAATCTTTTTTATTATTTTTTTTATCTTTTACATTGTTAGTGTTAGTGTTTTAAGATTATTTAAATATCTATTTAATTATTTTTTAGTTAGTTTTTGATTAATAATATTATGTTATATCTTTTTTCTAAAATGATGAGTCTTTAGATGTCTATTATCTAATAGGTTGACAATTAAATTGGATCATCTTGTAATAAATAGAATATTCTTGAAGTTAAACGTGATTATTTTCATTATAGTGTTAATAAAAATTGTATATTTTTTCATTTTAAGGGTTTTTGATAGGATCGTACGATTTTACGATCCGATCCTGACCGATCCGATCCTGACCCCAAATCGATCCTGTGTAGGATCGCGATTCTACGAACCTTGGTCTCAACTACTTTGGATCATGCATACCTTAGAGGATTATGAACTTCATTACTCCAAGGTTAGGGTTTTATGTGACAATGTAAGTACTATTAATTTGACTAAAAATTCGGTTCATCATTCTAGGACAAAACACATTGAAGTGAAACATCACTTCATTAGGGATCATGTGGAAAGGGGTGACATAGATTTGCACTATGTTGAGTCAAAGTCAAACATTGCTGATATATTTACCAAGTCTCTTCCCGAAGCGGAGTTCACATCCTTAAGAAGGGGACTTGGTATGTGTTTTGTAGAAGTATAGGAGTGACCTTAGAGTAATACAATAGGAAGGTGGTGCATGGTTCCTTAGGATGATACAAAGGATTCACTTATGCTTATGACATATTGTTGGGATATTAGATGTATCAAATTATTAAAAAATAGACCAACTATGGGGAAAGCAAATGATTAATTAATGGACATCTTGCCCAAAGATCATAGTTGGACATTTTAAACAATTTGAAAACATTTTTGTATTTATTTGATATGCCATGAGTGTGGAAAATATATAATTTCAAAACTAGGTTGGAACATTGGTACAAAGTTAGAGTTTTTTAAGAAATTTGAACTTTCGTCAAAAAGTCAAACATGTTTGGATTTTTCATGAAGTAATATTTTTCCCTGTTAGAATATATCATATGAAACATGTTTGCAAATTTTCATGATTTTTGGAATTTTCTGGAATTTTTGGTGAGTTTCTGAAATTCGGCACAAAACCTGAAATTTTAGACTGACAGAGTATCAATCGACTGCCCCAGGGGCAGTCGACTGATATTGCTGATTTTTGAAATTTGGGTGGTTTTCAACTTAACTTATGGTTTAACTTTGGTTATGATGAAAGTTGAAAATGGGAGAGGGCATAGGTTAAGGGGGAGGTTACCTCTTGGTTTTTACTATGTCTTGTATTTTCAATTGCTGGTGTTTTCCCCTAACTTAAACATATTGCCACACATCAAAAAGGGGGAGATTGTTGGGGCAATCGGCCCAAGTATATGTTGGTGCAAGTTACATCAATGATGTTCTCCTTTAAAGTGTTTTAATGTTTGACAATACACTTAAGTCAGTGATACATTGAACAGACAAAGGGGAGCAATGGAGAAGTAACCTAAGTTGAAGAAAAGTCCTAGTTAATCTAGGTATCGAAACCCTAAGACCTGGCGGAGGGCTGCTAGGCACCTAGCGGAGGGCTGCTAGGTATCGAAACTCTAAGTCCTAGCGAAGGGCTGCTAGGCACCTAGCGAAGGGCTGCTAGGTATCGAAACCTTAAGACCTAGCGAAGGGCTGCTAGGCACCTAGCGAAGGGCTGCTAGGCATAGAAGACCTAGCGAAGGGCTGCTAGGAACCTGGCGAAGGACTGCTAGGGAATAAAGACCTGGCGAAGGACTGCTAGGCACCTGGTGAAGGACTGCCAGGGAATGAATTCTTGGTCCGAGGGACTGAGCAACTTAGCTGAGCGATGACTAAGGACAGGAGTAGAGACGAGTCAGGGTTTAGGCGTCTCGAGGTCCGGAGGTATCGGAAGCTAAGTAAAAGTCCACCCGAAGGACTGGGTGGCAACCGTCTCCTGAAAGGAGTAGGTGAAAGGTACGTTCCCAGGGGTGGGAACTTGCGCCGGTTCGACCTAGGGTTTCGTGCAAATTCGAAGTCTGAACCAAGTCCTTAAGCCTAATATTGTATGTATATGTGCTTTGTATTTGTATATCTTACAGGTACCAAGAACCGGAGACAAAGCAAGTTGCTGAAAAAGGCTGTTGGGGGCGCCCGGAGCAAGGATTAAAACCCAGTCTTGGGTTTAAGCCATGGTTGGGAGCGCCCGAAATGATGGGGGCGCCTGGAGCAAAGAAGAAAATGCAGTTTTCGTGAAGTAAGCAGAATAGGTGTCAAGGGGGGCGCCCGGAAGGTCCGGGGCGCCCGGGTTGAAACCTACATTTGCTGTTTCAGGTCCGAAATGCAGATAAGCGCTCAGGAGGGTGCCCGGGAGGTCCGGGGTGCCCTAGTCAAAGATTTTATCACCTGCGGCGAGGTAGCCGCAAGGATAAGGTTTGACCGAGTTATTAGGGGCGCCCCAGAAGTGCTATATAAGGGGCTTCGACCCCTCTGCTTGAGAATCAACTGCCAAGTACCATTTTGATCTCTCTGATCGACGACAACGCGCTAAAGACGAGGCTCTACGACCGGAAGGCTCCAGAAGGAAGTGCGCGGCACTTTGGAGGTCCAGATCGGCCGAGTTTCAGATCATGTTTGTTCGGTTTGAGTTTACTATTACGCACTTAATTTTACTTATCTTTTTTTATTGTAAACTTGCACTGTAAGTCGGGTTTCTCCGCCTCCGGAAAGTCCGGGAAGGAGACCAATAGTGGACAGGTGTTCCCGTGCATAGGCCTTGAATGTACTGACCCTGGGCGGTCGGGAACCAAGTAAAAATCCGTTGTGTCACTATTAGAGCTGTCAATTTGGGTTGGGCCCGTCGGGTTGGCCCGCCCCGCCAATCAATTAAAGCGGGTTGGGTTAGAATTTAAGCAACCCAATCCCGCCGCAGGCCAACCCGCCTAGGCCCGCGACCTGCACGGGTCGGCCCGTGACGGGCTTGGGTTGGCCCGCAGGTTGAGAATCACATGTTAGTTATGTTTTATGACAATTTATTATATTTGTTTGTTATTATTTTGATATAAAAAAATAATATTTTTCATCACATGAGTACTCCTTTGTATCCATTTATATTTAAAAAATATATTTCATAATATATTTGATTGATAAAATCTAAATATATGTTTTTTTTTAAATTTTTTAAAAATATTTTGATGGGCCCGCGGGTTGGCCCGCCTAACCCACGACCCGCCTTGGATTGGGTTGGGTTGGGGATTTTCCAACCCGCCTAGATGACGGGTCAACCTGCCCCGCCCCGCCAAATGGCCGACCCGCCATGGGCCGACCCGCCCCGCCACGGGTTGGCCCGTTTGACAACTCTAGTCACTGTCTTGCTTTATTTCTTTTATTTACTTTTCCGTTGTACTACTAATGTTCTAAGTTCAGAACGATCCAAGTTTTTCTACGAAGTTTCCGCGAGTAATTTTCACGGTCGATATTCACCCCCCCTCTATCGACGGCACCGGTCCTACAATTGGTATCAGAGCCGAGCCGCTCTTCACCGGACTAACCGTCGACAGAGCAACGACGCCAGGAGTCGAGGGGGAGCCCAGGGGTGAATCAGGTATATTTTTTTTAATGTCTAATTTTAAATTGCATATTATTTGTTTCACATGCAGGGAGAGACGGCACTATAAAAATCAGTGCCCTACTCGTAAGACTCGATCTACACCACCGGCGGCAAAGGAGGTACCAACGCCAGGAGTCCGGAAAAACAAGGATCACGTACAATGTTTCAAGTGCGGAAAATCCGGACACTACAAGAACAAATGCCCGGCGAAGGTACGCAAGATTTATGTTCCAAAAATCTTTAAATTTCCTGCACTGCCTTGTGATAAAGTAGTTAATTTTTCTGATAAATTAGATTTACTGCATAGTAATAGTAATATTTTGCATGATAAATTACAAAATGTGAATATGACTAAAATATCATAAATTAATTATTTAATTCAGAATATCAATTCAGAAATATCAAAAATAAATTATCATAAAATTAATTCTGATAAAATTAATTCTGATAATTTTAATTCTGATAAAGTTAATTCTGATAAAATTAACTCTGATAATTTTAATTCAGATAAAATTAAAACTAAGGAAAATTCTGAATTCAAATTTGAAAACCCTAAGGATAATTCCGAATTCAAATTTGAAAACCTTAAGGATAATCCAGAAATTAATTCTGAAAATCTTAAGGATAATCCAGAAATTAATTCTGAAAACTTTAAGGATAATCCAGAAATTAATTCTGAAAATCTTAAGGATAATCCAGAAATTAATTTTGAATTTCTTGAAAATATTGAAGATATGTCTGAGGATAAATTCAAAGATGAAATTCTCCTAGATAATAACTTAATCATAGAAAATATTGAAGATTATTACAAAACCTTAATTAGTGGCCCAAATTACTCCACCTATATTGAGGACATTGAAAGATCTAATGTTGAAGAGGAGATAGAATTTTCTAAGATAAAGGCCATAGTCAATAAAAATTACAAAAATTCAAATAAATCAAAATTACTAGAAAAACTTGAAAAGATAGAGAAAGATGAAGAAGAAATCTTCAAAATAATGAAAATGATGAATTTAAATCCACAATTATTAATTAATCATTTCAACCTTAATTATTCAAATTAAATCCAAATTAAATTCAAATTAAATCCTAATTAAATTCAAATTAATTCAAATTAAATTCTAATTAAATTCAAATTAATTCAAATTAAATCCTAATTAAATTCAAATTATTTCAAATTAAATCCTAATTAAATTCAAATTATTTCAAATTAAATCCTAATTAAATTCAAATTATTTCAAATTAAATCCTAATTAAATTCAAATTAATTCAAATTATATCCTAATTAAATTCAAATTATTTCAAATTAAATCCTAATTAAATTCAAATTAAATCCTAATTAAATTCAAATTAATTCAAATTAAATCCTAATTAAATTCAAATTAAATTAAATTCAAATTAAATTAAATTCAAATTAAATTAAATTCAAATTAAATTAAATTCAAATTAAATAAAATTTAAATTAAATCTTAATTAATTAAATCATACCTAATTGAAATTAATTCAATTAATTAATAATTTAATCTTAATTAATTCAAATTCAATTAATTCAACATCAATTAATTCTTAATTAATTAATCCTTAATCAATATAATCTCTAACTAATCGTTAAACAAGTTAAACTTGAACTAAAATAAAATTTTACCCAAAACTATAACAAATAAAATTAATAACATTAAATATGTCAAAGTGGATTGACATATTCGCGGGTTCACACGACATGTATCAAATCGGGATTTGATACATCATTAGAAACTTAAATAAAATGTTTGGAATTGCTTGACTCATGCATAATTGTCATGCCATGCATTTGCTACTTCTTTTAAATATATGACATGTCATTCATATTTAAATTTTATGCATATATTAGAACGGCTATAGGAAAAAGAATAATTGAAACTTGATCAACCTGGTATTGGGTGGCGGTGAGATGATAGTACGTTAGGGAAGCCAACTCTAATAAGATCAAGTATACTTGGTCTCTTTAGACTGGTGAAACTAGCCGAAGCTACCGATCCAAGACCCAAACTAGTTAGACCAGAATTTTTTAACAAGTAATTTTGAAAATGAAATTTCATTAAAAGCCTTTGTCAAGGAAAGGGTTGATGATCCAATAAGGCTACGACCAAAGAAGGCCTAGTGCCTCGCCAAGACCTGGAAGCCGATTTTTGAAATTCAAGTTACTTCTTGTCAAATTCAAATCTAACACAAGCTTCAATTAAATCTTAGAGTTAATAATAAATTAAGAAAAATGATTCAAGCATCTCACAATACACTTATAAGGCAACCATGCTTGCTGTATTGATACATCTAAAATGGGTGAGATGTTAAGGACTAATAAATTGAAAAATATTTTTCAAAATTATTTTTCAAAATTGTTAGAATATTTTCCTAAAAATATTTTTTCAAAATAGTGCTTCAACATAATAATGTTTTTATGGAATTCATGCTTGTCTGATTGAATATATATATATTATATGTTTTCAAAAATTATATCCTTTGAAAATTATTTGACTCACTCAATTAGACACAAGCCTCTTAGGACAACACTAAAGTTCCTTAAGGCACTTAGTTAGAGTCAAACGGTGTTAGATGCAGGGGGAATGTTTTGTTCTTTTTATTAAAAATATTTTTCGAAAATTGAACCTTAATTTGCATCACATATGTTTTCAAAATTATCTTCTTTCCAAATTATGGCTTCAAAATTTATCTACTTGAAAATTATCGTTTCTTTGACTTTGATAAACCCTAAAGACATAGAGGAAAGGTCTACTTTATGATCTTCAAGGACTCCTAGGACGTGTCAAATTTAGGGGGAGTCTGACATGTTTTAAATTATTTTGAAAATTATTATTCTTTTGATCTGAATCAAACCTAAAGACTCAGAGGAAGAGTACTCGTGGTCAACAAGCTTCCCAGGACTGAGTCAAGTTTAGGGGGATGTCACATCAAAAGAACTATTTAATAACATATTTTCTTAAACAATATCTACAAAATCTAGCTAAAAACATAAGTATTTTTTTTCGAAATACTATCATTTTTTTAAAAAAATACCAGTATGTTCAAAAATTCATTTGCTTTTGATCAATTTCACAAAAAAATGTTTATCTTGAGTTTGGAAAATCTTCCAGGACACTTAGGAAAATGTCCTTGTGGTCAACCAGGTTTCCTATTATTGTGTCAGACTGGAAGATAAACCAAATCAAATATTATGACTTCAAAAATTTATACATTTTTCAAAATATACTTCAAAATGTATTATTCTATTTTTCAGAAGTTATGTGATTATTTTTATATTTACTTGGGTTGGAGAATTTCCAGAACACTTAGGAAATATCCTTATAGTCAACAAGGATTCCCAGGATTGTGCCAGAATGGAAAAGAATCCTAGTCAAGTAAAATATGATGTTCCAAAAATTACTTATATTTTTCTAAAAGTCTCATCTTTTTCAAAAAGGTTAGTACTTGCAAAATATGCATAATATTTATATTTTCCAAAATAGCATTCTTTTAAAAGTTACGCATTTTCCAAAAGTACTTAATTATTCAAAAATTCAATACATTTTTCAAAGGTACTTATATTCTTCAAAAATTACGTAATTTTTCAAAGTACTAGTATTTTTCAAAGCATATAGCATCTTTTTCAAAATATGCATATCTCAAAAAAGTGCAATATATCATTCAAAATACAATGCTTTCAAAATTTTACACTAAGTATTTTCAAATAAAACCAAAGATCTTCATTGTTGGTGCAAGTATTCTCTTTTTTTTTATGTATGACAAAGGGGGAGAGGTGTGCTTAAGTTATAAGTTAGAAAAATTCTTCCCCCAAAAATTTATATCATTTTTTCATTTTTTATCACAAGGATAGTGAGTTAGCCCCTTTAAACCAATCTAACTTAAGTTATTGCCAAACATCAAAAAGGGGGAGATTGTTGGTGCAAGTTGCATCAATGATGTTCTCCTTTAAAGTGTTTTAATGTTTGACAATACACTTAAGTCAGTGATACATTGAACAGACAAAGGGGAGCAAAGGAGAAGTAACCTAAGTTGAAGAAAAGTCCTAGTTAATCTAGGTATCGAAACCCTAAGACCTAGCGGAGGGCTGCTAGGCACCTAGCGAAGGGCTGCTAGGTATCGAAACTCTAAGTCCTGGTGAAGGGCTGCTAGGCACCTAGCGAAGGGCTGCTAGGTATCGAAACTCTAAGTCCTGGTGAAGGGCTGCTAGGCACCTAGCAAAGGGCTGCTAGGTATCGAAACCTTAAGACCTAGCGAAGGGCTGCTAGGTATCGAAACCTTAAGTCCTAGCGAAGGGCTGCTAGGCACCTAGCGAAGGGCTGCTAGGCATAGAAGACCTAGCGAAGGGCTACTAGGCACCTAGCGAAGGGCTGCTAGCCATAGAAGATGTCACGCCCCGAGGCCAATGGAGCCGCTGATCCAATATAAAATCGGACAGCATCTCCCCTGTCCGGCGGACAATTTATAAATACACACAACACACGCAGTTTATAAATTGGCCTCAGGCCTCAAAACAGATATATAATATATAAAAAACAAACATAACGAAATGCTAAAACTCTGTAATACTCACCTGAGTTGCCCCCTGGGCAGGTGCGAAGCAAAACCACAAACACAAAGTCCAACAGAGGACTCAAAAATACAATACCGTACGAATAAATCCAATACAAGTCCACGACATATAAGAAAATGAATACAACGCATAAGAAATGCTATAAAAAGGAAAACCACGCGGAAGCATCCATCCACGGAGTCGTAGGGACCAGGACCGGCAACTGGGCTCCTCCGGCGAGCTATCAACCTGAAAACAAAAATATTACGATGGGTGGTGAGTCCAAGTGGACTCGCGGGTATATAGAAAGATATGCATGGCTGAAAAGTAGCTAAAGCAGCTATATAGAAACAACAGGATGTTGGTGCAGAAAGCACCAAAGTCAAACCTGTGTTTTGATAATAGCAACAGAGTTCAAAAGTTAAGTCTTACTTGTTATCTAACATGTCACTTGAGTGTGCAGAGTAAAAAGCCCCAGCGAAGGACTACTAGGCACTGGCGAAGGAATGCCAGAGTCAAAAGCCCTAGCGAAGGGCTGCTAGGCACCTGGCGAAGGACTGCCAGGATACAAAGCCCTAGCGAAGGACTGCTAGGCACCTGGCGAAGGACTGCCAGTATCCAAGCCCTAGCGAAGGACAGCTAGGCACTGGAGAAGGAATGCCAGAGTGAAAAGCCCTAGCGAAGGAATGCTAGGCGCCGGGCGAAGGACAGCTCGGAATCCAGGTCCTGGCAAAGGACCGCCAGGCAAAAGTCCAACCAAAGGAGCGGTTGGCATCAGGTAAATTCTCCCGAGAGGAGTAGGTGAGGACGCGTTCCCCGTCGAGGGAACAGTAGGCGTTGGTTCGACCTAGGGTTCCATTTTGGAGACCCAAAGTCAGAACCAAGACAGCTAAGGCTGTATAAACTAATATTTTATTGTTTTATTGTGTTTTGGACTAACCCTGGATGCAGGATCGAAGGAACATGTGTCTGCAGCTCAGAGAGCCTCAAAGGAATGAGGCAATAGCTGACCAGGGCGCCCGGAGTGTCCCGGGCGCCCCCAAGGTGAACACAAAACACAAAACCCAAAGAGCAGGCTTCGCAGCTCATCTCCCGGGCGCCCCCGTGCTCCCGAGCGCCCCCGCTGCTCCCGGGAGCCCCCTGCGCTGCGGGCGCCCCCAGTGACAGCCACCGAAGCAGCTCCCCTCGAAGCCAAGAAGATAGAAGTTTGACCCGGTCAATCCGGGCGCCCTGAGTGCTCCGGGCGCACCGAGTGCTCCGGGCGCCCCGGTCAAAGCTCATCCCGAAATTGAAGAGATCAGGAGCGACCGAGACATTTCCGGATCAAATGCCACATGGGGGGTCGCCCCCGACGTCCCGGGCGCCCCCAGGCCCTATATAAAGGGCCCTCGACCAAGGCTTCAAGACACAACTTCCAATCAACGCTTCTACGCTCTTCTGCTCTCGCGCTTCGCCTCAGAATCCTTCCAACTCGAGCCGACGACGTCCCGCTGCTCCGAAAAAGTCGATCTACCCCGGACGTCGGTAAAAGAGCTATTTAAGTTTACTGTACTTAATTCTGTAATAATCTTTTGTAAACTATTTGCGCCTTATATAGAATTGCCCAAAGTAAACGGTCAACGACCGTGGGCCTTGGAGTAGGTGTCGACCTAGGCTCCGAACCAAGTAAAACCTCCCGTGTTTGCGTTGTGTGTTTTTATCTTCCGCTGTGCAATTGCTCTTACTCAAATCCGAAAGTTTTCCGATATTCACCCCCCCCTCTATCGGTTTTCTCGATCCAACAAGTGGTATCAGAGTGGGGAAGTTCAAACCTGGTGCAACCACCAGTTTGAAATTTTTTTTTCGGATTTTTATTCTCTATTTTTTTGTACGAATTTTCGTTAAATATTTCATACGAATTTCTTTTTCGTTAATCGAGGTTGGTGCAACACCCCTCGTTATTTCATTTTATTCATCCAACACTACTAATCCAAGACCTAGTCTTGGGAAATTTGTTTCTTTTTGTTAGTTTCTTATTTTACAGATCAAATGGCCATGCAAGAGGGATTTAGCACCGCCAGACCTCCACTTTTCAGTGGAGAAGACTTTTCCTACTGGAAAAGCCGAATGGAGGTCCACCTGAAAACTCAGGTGGACATGTGGATTATCATCCAGTCCGGACTGGAGATTCCCACAAACGCTGAAGGCTTACCTCAAAGCTACTCAGAATGGAACACCACTCTCAAGCGTAAAATAGAAGCCGATGCAAAAGCAACACAAACCCTACAATGCGGCCTAACAAAAGAGGAGCTGAACCGAGTGGGGCCTTTCAACAGTGCCAAGGAGCTATGGGCAAAATTGATTGAGCTGCACAAAGGAACATCAGATACCAGGATCAGCAAGAGGGATCTGCTCCTGAACAAATTGTACACCATCAAGATGGCCGACAACGAATCAGTAGCCCAACTCCACGCACGCATACAAGAATTGATGAACGATCTTCACACTATAGGTCACAAGGTCGAAAACCGTGACCTAATAAGGTATGCCCTAAACGCATTCCCTATAAATACCTTGTGGGCATCTATGGTAGATGCATACAAGGTTTCAAGGGATCTCTCTAAAATTAAATTAGACGAATTGTTTTCTGAGTTAGAACTTCATGAACAGACTAACTGCAATATGGTCGAGAAGAGTATTGCCTTTTTTGTAGGAAAAACTGGAAGATCGACAAAGAAGAAATCTCAACCTGAACCCGAGTCTACCTCAGACTCAGACGCAGAAGATGAAGAAGGAGATCAATCTGAGCTGGTCCGACTAGCCCGAAGTTATTATAAAAAATTAAAGAACCAAGCCATCACACGGAGAACAAGCCGAAGAAAGGACGAACCAGCTGAACCCGCAAACAAGCCCAACGTGACCTGCTACGAGTGCAAGAAAAAGGGCCACTACAAGTCAGAGTGTCCTAACCTAAAGGAGACTAAAAAGACGAGAAGAAAGAAAGCACTGCAAACAACCTGGGACGAATCTTCCTCAGAAGAAGAAGAAGAGGCACCCCAGTCAAACCTACTAGCCCTGACCGCCTCAGAAGAAGTCGAGACCGAATCAGAATCAGAACAGGACGACGGCAAACTGACCTTCTCAGAGGATGGCGAAATCAAGGTGAGTGGTTTTAATAGAAGTCAGTTAAACGATTTAATTTCATATCTTTCTCGAGATTTGGCGAAAGCCAAACTCCGAATTGAGTCCCTCCGACAGGAAGTAAAACTCCTGAAAGAGGGAGCTGACTCTAAACCCTTAACCGAAAAAGTTCAAGAAGGAACTCCTACTCAAGTTGAAAAACATGAGAAAGAGAACTCCTCCCTGAAAACTCAGGTTAAGGATCTTAGAACGGCCTTAGAACGATTCACTTCTGGTTCCAAGGGTCTTGACATGATTCTTGGAAAACAGAAGTCCGTTCTAAACCGATCCGGACATGGCTATAGAACCAAATCCCGACAAAGATCATATTTTGCTGTACTGAATCAGTCCAGAGGTAAAGTTCAGGCATGGGTACCTAAACTGTGCCTGAACCAACCAACAGGATCATATCAGTATTGGATCCCCAAGGATAAGATTCACATCTTGCCTAATCATTATCGTGGCTATAGTCTAGGGGGAGCCAAATTAAAAACTATTTTTATTGTTAAAGAGAATTAAATTTTTGCAATTTGCCTGATTGATTGTTTGTTTAAATTTCTGCAATTTACCATGCTTAGACGTAGGTTAGTTTAAGGACTAAACAAACTTAACTGAAACTTGACAACATAGTATTGGGTGGAGGTGAGATGATAGTACATTAGGGAAACCAATTCTAATAAGATCAAGTTCACTTGGTCTCTTTAGACTGGTGAAACTAACCGAAGCTACCGATCCAAAATCCAAACTAGTTAGACCAGAACATTTTCAAAGATTAATTTTGAAAATGAAATTTCATTAAACGGCTTTGTCAAGGAAAGGGTTGATGATCCAATAAGGCTACGGCCAAAGAAGGCCTAGTGCCTCGCCAAGACCTGGAAGCCAATTTTTGAATTTCAAATTCAAATTACTTTTTGTTAAATTCAAATCTAACACAATTTTCAGTTAAGTATAGATTCAAACATTTTCTCTCAAAATAAATTTAATTGTTTTTAAAATTAATTAAGATTTTTAAAATAAATAAATAAATAAATAAAAATTTTTAATAAATTTTTTTCAAAACCTGTCTCACAAAACCTGTAAGACTAACGTGATTGAAAACCCTAGATTGGGTGAGACAGTAAAAAAAAACTCAATTATAATTACTTTAATACCTATATAGTAGTCAACTTGGTCAAGCCATGGTCAATGCAGTCAAACCATGGTCAATATAGTCAAACCATGGTCAAAACAGTCAAACCATAGTCAAACCGATTAAACCATGGTCAAACCGATTAAACCATGGTTAAATACATAAAATTTGTCTTTACCTTTACTATTCCGGGCGCCCGGGACCACACGGGCGCCCCCTCTCATACCTTTTCCTTCCCTCGAGACATAAAAGCTGCCTTGCCTTTGACTGGGGCGCCCGGAACCACACGGGCGCCCCCATCATTCTCATTGCAGCAAAAGCTGCAAAAGCAGCCTGTTGAGGGCGCCCGGGCTGTCCCGGGCGCCCCCAACTAGTCAAAGGTACTGCCTTTGGCAGTATCCACTGACCAGGGCGCCCGGAAGCTCCCGGGCGCCCCCGTTGATGTGCCTATATAAGGCATCCGAATTCCCCTTCTCTTCCCACACTAAAATCAACTCCCTTCTTCACTTCTTTCCCTCCAAGGAGATCTTGCAAGTCTTCATCCTCAACCATGCCTCCCCGAGCCGCCCGGTATAATTTTTATTGCATT
Source organism: Boesenbergia rotunda (assembly GCA_024364735.1). Classification (NCBI taxonomy): domain Eukaryota; kingdom Viridiplantae; phylum Streptophyta; class Magnoliopsida; order Zingiberales; family Zingiberaceae; genus Boesenbergia; species Boesenbergia rotunda. The sequence continues at coordinate 4,443 of JAGFNQ010009924.1, read as the reverse complement.
TTAATTTATTTAATGCAATATCATCATGCTTCTTTTAATTTCCTTAACTTAGAAGACGCCGACCAAACCCGGCCAACCCCGGTGCCGAACCAAGTCCTGACCCTAGGTTCCCTACCCTAGAGTTATGTAATAAGATTGCTCAAACCATTTACAAGCCTATTAAAACAAGCTATCTCAATAGGCACTTCTTTACCCAATCATGCCCCGTAGCCATGAATATTATCAACTTGTATCAATTAGATAATCTTGTCTTCTGCACTCATACCATTAATGAATCCTTATGTGCAGAATTCTACAATAACATAATTCGACAAGATAATCTCATGTTTCACACTACTGTCCAAGGGATACCTTTGTCTATCACCCCTACTTTGTTGAACAGATTCCTTAGACTGCGACCCTCCCAGTCCACATTTTGCTGCTATCCACCTAGGAACCCTCCATTTGATCCTCCCTACTCTCACATTACCTTAGAAACCATCCACTCCTATTTCTATAGGGAAGGACTCCCCGCAAATAGACGATTCCAAGCTGTTGAACTTCAGGCACAGGACTATGCCTTGTATAGAGTCCTGGTCCGCTATATCTTACCACTCTCCACTAGAGATCTCGGGACTATTCGACCCTTTCATGCCTTCCTTCTGTATGCTCTAGTCCATCACCTTGACCTAGACATTGGACTACACTTGTTTCATACTATTCTGCATGCGTCCAGTGTCACGACCCAAGGACGAGTGCGCACTCCATACTGCCACATCATCACCTCTCTCCTTCATCATCACGGTCGTGACATAACCTTGGGTGAAATAACTGCTATGACAGACTTTGATGAAATAGGATTTAGGAACTTCTCGTTAGCGGGTCTAGAAGTATCGGCCACCGGGGTCCTTAGTTGGAGACGACAGCAGGCCGGGGCCCCAATCGACTCAGACGAGGAGGTCGACGTCGACGTTGGAGACATAGCTGCAGCAACCCGAGCACACATCGACGAGCCCGATCCACCGACACTCTACCAGAGAGTGACACATTTACAGACACAGGTTCAGAGTCTCCGAGAGGAGGTCGAAGCCTATCATATCGAGCAGATGGATGCTCGTCGAGCCGATCGAGAAGTGGCTGATGCACGATTCGTTGAAATGATGGCACGATTCGATTCATGGCAGCCTGGTCCATCTGATCATCCCGGTCCCTCATCCTAGATTTGCTTAGTATTGTACCAGTACCTATTTAACTGCCCCTACTCAGTAGGGTTGACCTATGTTTGACTATATGACTGTGTTGACTATTCTATGTTGACTAGCTTATGATTACTGATTTCTTGTCAATTCAGCAGTTAGGATTGTACTCTGTAGAATAGATTAACTCTACTGTTGATTTTCTTTCTGCTTTACTTGATTTAAAAATCAGTTTCTAAAATTAGAATTTTGAAAAACTGTTTTACTTAATTTCAAAATCAGTTTATTTTAAATTTTTTTCCGACTTAGTTTTATTTCAAAACTACCCCCTTTCAAAACTAGGGCTTTTTCGCAAATGGACTTAGCCTAGGCCCTAACCCTAGAACTGCATGCACCTATAGATTTAGAAGTCTGCATCTCACAAGCACCTTAGGGTACTTTTGATTGATAACCTAGAAAGGGTTGAGTTGCTTAGGTATTTGCCTTAATTCAAGATGCTTTAAGTTAGTGCATCTGCAGTAATTGGGGCACTAAATACAACTTTTACAGCAATCCAGTTAAGTGCCAAGTTTAGAATGTCTAACTTGAACAGAAACACTTAACTTGACTAACCCTAGCGAAAACTTCTGCTTATAACAGTGAGTAAGTAGCTAAATGGGTTAGACAGGTGATAGGCCCAATCTATGTGTCACGAATGTGGGTCTCAAATTTAGATGTATATGAATATAAATGCTGGAAATCCTTTTTACAATCAAAATCTGAAAATATAGCAAAGGGGCCACAGGTCGTATTTTTCTCGGAGCTAGTTGATATAATTTGATTCTAACTTGGTTTATGTGTCGTTTGTGTTTTTGGGTTTCAAATAAGTAATTGGATTTGGATTGCAATTGAGAATGAAAATGAAATGAAAATGAAGGAAAAATTAACAATGGAACTAAACAAAGAGATGGCACTTAGTACTCAACCTAATGGAAACCTAATCAAGCACTCACCAGATTTTTGCAAACTGATTTCTGATTTCAACAAAACAAAAGAACTGCTATGCAATGAAGTAAAAGCAGTGATAGGAGTTTTCGGAAACAAACAAGCTTGCAACAAATCAATGCAAAGGAAATTCGCAATTTACACAAGCAACAAACATTAGCTAGCTACAAGACTTTGAAACAAGCAAAGGACTAAGGACTATTCAGAATTGGCACAAAGACAATGCTAGATTATTTCAAGCTATAAAACACACTAAAAATCGTGGCTATTTGATACCAAACAATGCCACAGCTGCCTCTTGATACAAATTGCAGGAATTCATCCAATTTGGCACGCAAACAAGGGAAATTATATGCTGAAAATCATGCCAATTGCAACACTATAAGCTGATGTAAAGCAGATGCAACTGAGGCAAACAAATCAAATGTCAATTCAGAAACAATTGAATGGAAAACAATAACTCAGATCTCCTAATCGGATGAGCAGAAATGGAAATTTCAGAAACAAAATGCAAAAGAAAAACAGGACAGACTTGATACGCAATGATTTAAGTGGGGAGCAATTTGAAATTTCGAGTTATCAAAGCTAAACAGAATTCAAGAATGAACTTAAAGTCTAGACAAACTTAGACCAACTAAATTAGCTCACTAAAAGTGAAACAAACATGAAAATTCTGAAACTGAAATGCGATTTCAGTAATGGAATGATACGCAGCTAATGGAAGTGGCACGCAAGAAGTAAGCAGAAAATAAGCTGTAATTGGATCTATTTGTTCACTAAACAAGCTTCTAAACTACTTAACTTAAAGATTAACAACCTAATTAAGCTCAACTATTCAGAAAACTAAATCTAAGTACCCTGATACAAAACAGAACCGAAACCAAGTGCAGAAATTAAATTACAGCTATGACACGATGAAATTTAACTATCTATGCTACTCCTCAACCATTCTCCAACTCAAGAGCTCCTTGGTCGTCAATCAAGGGAGAACCTCGGACCCGCAAGCTCCACAAATCAGTGGAAGAACTGTATCTGCTACTAAATCAGTTCAGACCCTGCTCAAGCCGAAATTTGCTTCCGAATTCTTCAAACTCGCTGTGGTGGCTTGCGATTGTGATTAAGGAATGATCCGCACCATCCAAGGAACCCCTCTGGACAGCTAGGATGCAGTGGCGATGGTGCACAGCTGAGCTCGCTGAAATCGGATACCCAAACTGCTGAAACCTCAAGCAGCCTTGGTATTGAGCAAAAATCCAATCTGAAACCTCACAGAGACTCTCTTCACTGACCTAGCCCTTGCTTTGATGAAGGATTGAGTGATCACGCCTTCGATTGGATGAAAAAACTGAAGAACACGATGAAGAACTGAAGAAAACTACTGTTGCGGCGAAGACGCGATGAAGGAAGAAGCTGCGCAGATTTTTCCTTAAGTAATTAACTTTGAACGGCTCAGATTGATTTGAGGAAATCCAACGGCTGCTCTTGCTCTGATTTTAGCCAAACTTTGATGATGATGATCTGGGGTCAGGATCTGCCTCGTGGTAGCTCGGATCCTCCAGATGTGCAACGGATGGTCCAGATCATCCTAATCTATGAATGGACGATCTAGAGCCCTCCGAGCTTGATCTAACGGTTGATTGAGCTCTGATTGGGATAAAACCTTCAGATCTTGATCATAATACTTGATCAACCGTAACCCTAGCTCGGATTGCTTCAGATTGTCCCGGATGGCTCAGATCTAGCCGCTTTTGAATCGGGCGGCTCGGATTAATCGTAAGCTTGATAATTCGATCCGGTTCACTTCCGACTCAAGTTTGACCCAATATGCTCTAGGTCCAGGATCCTTTCATGCCTACAAAAATATATCAGAAAATTAGTGGCCAAATAATCCAAAAAATGTGTAAATTTGAAATTAAGCCCAAAATAAAAGGAAATCCTAAAACCTAGGGCAATTTCACAATTAAGCAATAAAAACATAGGTCAAACATGGATTTTAGCAACTCAAATGATCAATAAAATGATCAATAAAATGGTATCTATCAATAGGTCCCTGAGAAAATTAACTGATTTGGTCTAAGTCTTGGTTTAGTACAGCAAAATCATACGAATATTTTTCATTTATGAAAGTCATTTCTTTTATGCAATTTAACTTCTGCAATATCTATCTGTTTTTGATATATGGCAAAGGGGGAGAGATAGAAAAAGAAAGTTTATTTAAAAAAAAATTTCAGAGTTTACTTACTATCTCAAAATTTGTTCAAAAACTCTCTTTTCAAAAAGTTAG